>JAYKKM010000404.1:642500-787142 GCA_035772405.1 Chrysogorgia sp. JL179-B06 | reverse complement strand
GTGCAGAATACTTTATTTTTTGGTTAAATAAAATTATGGATTTAATAGTAGTTAAATTTTTTTGTGGGTTTATAGAAAAAAATTTTTGTGTTTTGTTAAAATGGGGATCATGGAAAAAATGTTTGGTGTTTATTTTTAAATGTATTTTTTTTTGTTTTTGTTAAAATTTGGGTATTGTTTTTGTGTATTTGTTGTATGTAATTATGTAGTGGTTGAAATGGTTTTAAAAAGAGGTTTGTTTGGAGTAGGTTTGTATAATGTTAGGGTAGAAATTTTATATTGTATTAAAGAATTTAATTATGTATTGTTTGATAAATTTAATTTGGTAATTAAAATTGTGATCAATTTGGAATTTGGTGATATTGGATAAATTATTGATTTTAGATTGTTTTATGGGTTTTATAAAATGTTGAAATTTTTTTATTATAAGTTGGGGGATAGGTTATTTGTGGTTATTATAATATGTTAATATATATTTTTGTAAGAGTAGGTTTTTGTGTTGTTGTATTAATGATTATAAAGTGTTGTAGTTTGTGTAAGATGTGGATGGGTTGGTATATGTGTTTGTTGTTGTTGGAAAAAAATTGGTTGAGTTGGTTTTGTAAGTTTGTTAATATAAGGTTTGTTTATTTGGGGGTATGGTGATTAGATAAGTATGGTAAGATTAAAATGGGATAATTTAATGTGATAAAAATGTAAAGTATTTGTGGGATATAGATTTTGATGTTTTTTATTATTTTGTTTATAGATATTTGGTTGAAGATGAGGTTAAAAATAATTTTATATTTTTTTGTATATGTATGTTTTAAATATGGAGGAATTTTAATTATGTTTAATATTGGGTTAAAAAAGTGTTTAATATTGATAGTTATTATTTATTTTAAATTTGGTATGGTGGTTTGGGATTATTATTTTTGTGGTTTTTTTGTAGGGTTTAGGGGTTGGGTGTTGTTTTTTGTTATAATGAAAAATAATTTTGATAGGATATATAGGTGTAGTATGAGATTTTATGTGTTGGATAGGTTTTTTGATATTTTTTTTGGATTGAAATTGGGAGTATTGGGATAGTATGGGGGGGTTGTTAGATTTTTGTGTGGGTATTTGGTAGGGAGAAGGTAGGGTGATTAATATGTTTGGGGATATAAGTTTTATGTTTGTAGTATGATGTGGGGTGTGGTTATAGTGGGGGTTTTAATGGGGGGAGAGATGGGGATGGGGGGGGGTATTGAGGTTATAAGAGGTGAGAGTTGTTTTATTGTGTTTATGATTTAGTGTAGGGGTTTTATATTGTATGTTGTTTTGTTTAAGTTGGTTGTTGGTGTTGTGTTGTAGTGGGGGGGGGGGGGTTTGTTAGTTTGGAAGTGTGTAATATTTTGTTATTTTTTGTAAATTATTGAGTTATTTTATTTTTGGTTTTTTAGAGTGTTTTGTGTGTGTATAGTTTGTTAGGTGTATATATTTGTATGGTGTGTAGGTAGTTGGTGTGGTTATAAGATTTTTATTTGTATAATAGAAGGGTTGGTATATGGTGTTATTTGGTGTAGTTGGATTTTTGGTTTTAAATGGGGTTATTGGGTTTAGTGTTGGTGAATGGTGATAATGTAGAGTTGTATATTTTAGATGGATTTATGTGTAGGGTAGTTGTGGGGTTTATGATTAAGAATGGTTGGGGATGATATGTAATTGTTGTTTATGGGAGAGTGTTTATGTTGAGATTTGGAAGATAAATTATATGTATGTTTAGAAGTGTTTTTGTTAGTAGTTTTTTTTTTTATAGTTTTTTTAAGATTGGGGGTAAGATTTTTGGGGAAAGGAGGTATGATTTATTTTTTGTATGTTGATTGTTTTTTTTTGTGTGATTGTTGTGGGGGGTGTTATTTTTGTGGGGGGGGTTGTTTATATGAGTTGTTTTATTGTTTATTGTTGTGATTTAGGGGAGTGTGGGGGTGATAGTTATTTTTTAGAAGGGTAATTGGTAGGTGGGATTTGGTTGTTATGGTGTTGGATTTGTGTTTGTAATAATGAATTATAATTGGTATTAATGGGTTTGTGTAAGTGTGATGTTATTATTGGAGTTTTTATTTTATTGGTTTGATGAGGTGAGTTGTTTTATTATTTTTTGTTTTGGGTTGGGTATTGATATGTGATATTTGTGGGGTTTTTTTTTGTGGGTTGGGGAGATGTTGTGGAGATAGTGTTGTTATTTGTTGGGAATATGTATGGTTTTGGTTATTTTTAGTTAGTTATAGATGTATTTAGTTGGTTGTTTGTTATGAATGTTTGAATTGTTTATGGTATTTTATTAGTGTTATAGTTGGATTTGGTTTTTTGGGATTATTTATGGTAGGGGATATTGGGGGGTGGGATTATATTATATTGGGGAGATGATGTGGTTGAAAGATGTAATTTTATGGTGTTTTGTGTTGTGTGTTGGGGTTTGTGGGTTTGGTTTTAGTTTGGGATGGTTGTGTATTATAGTTTGTGTTGTGTGAGTGTTTATTGTTATGAGGTTTTATGTTATTTTATTATTGAATTGGTGTTTTTTATTAGAGTGTTAAGTGAAGTTTGTGGTTGAATTTGTTATTAAATGTTTTATTTGTTGGTTGTTTTTGTATTGTAGGGGTGTGGTAGTGTGTTATTTTGTTTGGTAATTGTATGTTGTTGGTTATTATGTGGATGTTTATTTTTGTTGTTTTGTATTTTTTGGTGGTTGGGGGGGGGGGTGTTATGGGGTTTGTGGGGAGGAGGTTGTTTTTTTGTGGTAGTTGTGTATGTTTTGGGATTTGTGGTATGGGGGATTTTTTAAAATTGGTGGTTTTTATGTTGTTTTTGAGGGATGTTTTGAGGTGGTGGGGAGGGTGGGGGTTTTTGGTTGTTTAAATAGGGTTGGTATTTTGGGGGGGTTTATTGGGTGTTGGTGGATTATTTATTTGTGAGTTATTGTGGGATTTAGTGGTAGTGATTGGGGGGTTTATTTGTGGTAGTGATTGTGTAGTGGGTATAATATGTGATGGAGGTTGGTTTGGGGGGGTTGGTGTTTTATAATTGTTGTGGTTGTTTAATGTTAGTGTTTGTTGGGGTGTTGTTTTATTTGTTGTGTATTGTGGTTTTTTTTGAAGGTTTTTGGGGTGGTGTTGGGGTGTAGGTATTTGAGGATTATTGTTAGGTGGTTGATGGGTGTTTTATGGTGTATTTTGTAGGGTTTGTATGTTTGTTTGGGGGTGTGTTTTTTTATGATGGTTTGTTGGGTTGTTGGTGGGGTGGTTAGTGTTGTTTTTGTGGGTGATAAGTTGTTGGGAGGGGTATGTGTTGGGGGGTTTTTTTTTGTGGGGGGGGTGTTAAATTATTTGTGTGTATGGGGAGGTGGATGTGGTTTGAAGTGGGTTGTGGGTTGTGTAGAGTGGATATGGGTAGGTGTTAGTTGTTTGTGTTTGGAGTTGTTGTTTTGGGTTTTGTTGATTATTTATAGGTAATGGTGTAAATTTGTATGTTGGTGTGTTTATGGTGTTTTTAGTGTGTTTTTATTTTTATGAGATGTGGTTGTAGTTATTGAGGTTGTTTATTTTTTTGTGGTTGTTATTGTAGTTGTTTTGTGTTTTATGTGGTGTGGATTGGTTAAAATTTTTGTGTTTTTTATTGGTGGTTTGTATTTTAGTTGGGTAGGTTGTTTTTTGGGTGTGGTGATTATGTTATGAATTTATGTTTTGGATTATGGGGTTGGTTTGGGTAGGTTTTTGTGTTATGTGTTTGGGTTATGTGGGTGTATGTGGGGGTTGGATTTGGGGTTTTTGGGGATGTTAATTGTGTATATGTTTGTTTTTGTGTTTGTATTGGTGTTTGTTGAATGTGTATAGTTGATTTTTTATTGTATGATGGAGATTGGTTGGAGGGGGAAGTGTTGGTTTAGGTTGGTTATTTTTTTGTGTTGTATTTTGTGGGTTGAGGTTTTGTTTGTTTTGTGGGGGGGTATTTATTGTGTATGGGAGTTGGTGTGTTGTGTTTGTGGTTGTTTGGGGGTTGTGGGTTATTTGTGTGTTTTTTGTTTGGGGGGGGTGTTTTGTTTTGGGTGTTTTTTGTTTGTGTTGTTTTTGGGTTGGGTGTGTGTGTTTTTTTGTGTTTTTGATTTTTGTGTTATGGGGGGGTTGGTGTTTGTTTGGTTTTTTTTATATTTGGTATTTGTTGTTTTGTTTTGTTTGGTTTTTTTTTTTATTTTTGGTTGTATGTTTTGTGGTTTTTGTTTTGGTTATTGTTTTTGGATTGATATGTGGTTGTGGGTTGTTATTTTTGTTGTGGGTGGTGAGGTATTGAGATTGTTTTGTTGGGTGGGTTGTTTTATTGGTGGGTTGTTTTGGTGTAATATTTTTGTTTTTTTTTTTTGTATTTGTGTTTGTGTTGTTTGGGGGTGGTTGTTTTTTGGGGTGGATTTGTGTGGGGTTGTGGTTTTTGTGGTGGGTTTGTGTGTATGTGTTTTTGTTATTGTTTTTTATTTTTGATTTTGTTTTGTTTTGTGTTTTGGTGTTTTTTGTGTTTTTTGGTTTTGTGTGTGGTTTTTTTGGGTATTTTTATTTGTTTTTTGTATGGTTGTTTTGTGTTTTTTTTTGGTTGGTATTGTGTTATTTTAGTTGGTTTATTTTGTTTGTGGGGGTGTTTTTTATTGTTGTTTTTGGTGGTAGTGGTTTTTTTTGGTATTTATTGATGTTTTGTTTTATTGTGTAATGTTTTGTTGGTTTTGTGGTTGTATTTGTTAGGTTGTTTTTGGTGTGTTTGTTTTTGTGTGGTTTGTTTTTGTTTTGGTTATTGTGTATGTTTGTTTGTTGAGGGTGTAGATGTATTTGGGGTGTTTGTTGTTGTGTGTGGGTGTGTGTGTGTTATGTTTGTGGTGGGGGTTGGGTGGTTATTATTTTTGTTTGTGTTGTTGGTGGGGTTTTTTGTGTTGGGGGGTGTTGTGTTATTATTTATGTTGTTTTATTGGGTTGTTTTTTGTGTGTGTGTTATGTATTTTATTATGGTGTTAGTGGATTGTTTTTTATTTTGATGTTTATTTTTTGTAGGTAATGTGGGGGATTGGTGGTTTGTGTATTGGGTGGTGTGGATGTTTATTTTGGTTAATGTTGTTATTGTTTTATTGTTGTTGTGGATATTTATATGGTTTTTTGTGTAGTTTTTGGTGTATTGGGGTGGGGTGGAGGGGGGGGGGATTGGGGGTTGTGGTGGTAGTGGTGTGGGGGGGTGTGTGATTGTTTTTTTTTTTTGTGTTTTTTTTTTTGTGTTGTGATAGTTTTATTTGTTTGTGGTTTTTTTTTTTTATTTTTTTTTGGTGGTTGATTATGTTTGTGTGTATATGTTTGTTGTGTGTTTTATGTTGGTTTTTTTTGTTAATTGTGTGGTGGAGATTTTGGTGATTTTTTTGTGTGTTATGGTGTTTGTATGTGGTGGTGGTTGGTTGGTGTTTGGTTTTTAGTGGTTGGGGGGTTATGTTGTGTGTATTTGGTTTTTATTGTTGGGTGAGGTGTTTTTTGGTGGTTTTTTGTGGTGGTTATTGTATGTTGGTTTTTTATGGGGGGAGGTTTGGTGAGTGTTGGGTAGGTGTGGAAGTAGTTTTTGGTTTGTTGGGTTTATATTTTTGTGTGGTTGTTTGTGTGGTTGGTTTGGTATTGTTATTTTTTTGTGTGTTGGGGTGGTTGGTTTGTTGGGTGGGGAGTTTATTGGGTATTTATGGGTGTTGTTGGGGTGTTGTTGTGATAGGGTGTGTGGAGTTTTTTGTTTGTGTGTATGTTAGTGGGTTTGGGGTGGTTTGTTATTTTGGGGGATGGATGGGGGTTTTTTTGTGTTTTATTTTTTTAGGGTATTTTGGGTGGTGAGATTTTTTTATATTTTTTGTTTTTTTTGGGGGGAGTGTTGGTTTTTAGGTGGGTGGTGTTTAATAATTATTTTGGTGTGTAATATGAGTTTATGGTTGGGTTTTTGTGTTTTTGTGTGTGGGGTGTTTTGGTGGGGGGGGGTTGGGGTTTAGTTTTTGTTGTAGTGGGGGTGTTTGGGTGGGAGTGGGGTGGGGGGTATGTTTTGGGGGGGGGGGGGGGGGGGGGGATATTGGGGTGTTGGGGGGGTGTGTAGTTTTGGGTTGTTTTTTGGGATTTTAGTGAATTATTGGGGTTGTGGGTTTGTTTTATTTTGTGTTTTTGTTTTTGGGGTTGGGTGTTGAGTGGTTGTTTGTGTGTTTGGAGGGGTTTTGGTTGTTGGGGGGGTTATAAGGGTTTTTGTGTGGGGGTGTGGTTTTTGTGGGTATGTTGTTGGGGTGTGTTGGGTTTGTTTGTGATGTGGGGGGTTTTTGGTGGGGTGGGGTTTTATTTGTTGGGTGTTTATGATTGTTTATATTGGTGGTGGGTGAATTTGTGTTGTTATTTGTGGTTTGGGTGTGGTATTTTGTTGTGGGGTGATAATTGTGGGGAGGTTGTTTGGTGTTGTGGTGTTTTTATATGGGTTTGTTTTTGTGAGGTATGGTGAGTATTATGGTTGTGAGGGTGTGAGTTGGGTAATGATTTGGGTATATATGGAGTAGTGGTTTTGAATTTTGTTGTGTTAGGGGGGGGGTGGGGAAGGGATTTTGAGTGTTGGGGGGGTGTTTGTGTGTTTATAAGTTGTGTTTGTTGTGGGAGGGGGTTTGTGTAGGTGGGTGTAGTGATTTAGGGAGTGGTGGGGGGATGTATTTTTGTGGGTGTTTGGGGGGGGTGTTTGTGGTGGGAGGTTATGGGTGATGTGTTGGTTTATATGAGTTTTTTTTTTTTAGTTGTTGTTTTGGGGTGTGTGGGGGGGGGGGTTTTGTATGGTGAGGGTAGATGTGGGGGGGTTTGTGAGGGGGATGGGGGGTGGGAGGATTTGGGGTTTTTTTTGTTGTTGGGGGGGAAGGGGGGGGGGTAGATTTGTTATATGGGGGGGGGGTGGTTTTGGGGGATTTTTTGAGGGGAGGGGGGGGGGTGTGGGGGGGTGGGGTTTTGGGGGGGTTTAGTTGGGTTTTGTGTGAGTTTTTTGGTGGGGGGTGTTTTTTTGGGTATAGTGTGGTGGTTTTTTGTTGTGTGGGATGGGGGGGGTGTAGTTTATATGTTTGTGTGTGGATATGGTTTTGGTTGGGTGGGGGTGGGTTTATTGTTTTTATTTATTTGGGGTGGAGTGGGGGGGGGGGGGGATTGTATGGGGTTTTTTTTGTGTATGGGGGGGGGTTTGTAAGGGGGATGGGGGGGTTTGGGATAGTTATGGGGTGTTATTGTTGGTATTTTATTAGGGGTGGGATGATTGTATTGGGGGAAAGGTTTTTTTATATGGTGGGGTGGGTTGTGGTGGGTATGGGGTGGGAGGTGGGTGGTTGTTATGATTATGTTTGATTTGGGTGTTTGTGGGGGTAGGGGTTGTTATGTGGGTTTTGGTAGGGTGTGGGGGTGTGTATAGTGGGGTTTTGGTGGGTGTTGTGGGGGTGTTGGTTATTGAGTGTTTGGGGTGTATGTGGGGGGGGGTTATATTGGGTAGGTTTGGGGGTGGTTGTTTGGGGGGTATATTGGTTGGGTGATTTTTTTGGGGTGTTTGTGTGGGGGGGGTTTGGTATGGGGGGTAGTGGTGATTTTTGGGGTGAATAGTGTTATATGGGTTTTTTTGGTTGTGGGGGAGGGTGTGGGGGGTTTGGTGGTAGATTTTGGTATTATGGGGTGTTGTGATGGGTTTGGGTGTATTGATTTTGGGAGGGGGGTTGGGGATGTATTGTTGGTAAATAGTGGTTGAGATTGTAATATTATTTTGAGGGGTGGGTGTTGGGGAGGGGGGGGGGTGTTATGGGGGGTATTTGGGGGGGGTTTGGGGTGGTTGGTAGGTTGGGTTGGTATTGGGGATGTGGGGGGTTGGGGGGGTTTTATGTTTGGTGTGTTTTGTGATGTAGGGGGGGGTTGTGTTTTTGTGTTTGGTTGGGGTGTGGGTGTTTGTTGGGGTGGGGGGGTGGTATGGGAGGGTTTTTTTTGGTTGGGTGTGGTTGTTATAGTATTTGGGGGTGGGATGTGTGTTTTTGTGTGGGGGGGTGGTTTTGGGTTATGTGGTTGTTTGTGGGGTTTTGGGTGTTTGGTTTATGAGGGGTGTTGTGATGTTGAGGGTGGTGTGGGTGTTGGGTGTGTTGGGTGGGGTGTGGTGGTTTGGTGTTTGGGTATTGTTGGGGATTGTTGGTATTTGTGGTTGTGTTATGGGGGATGTTGGGGGGGGTTTTTTTTGGTGTGGTGGGTTTTATTTTAGTTTGTGTTGGGTGGGTGGTTTATTTTGATGGGGTGTTTTATAGTTTGAGGGGGTATTTTATTTGGGTTGGAGGGGGGGGGTTGGGGATTTTGGTGGTTTTGTTGTTGGGTTGGGGGGGTAGTTTGTTGGTGGGGGGGTTAGGGTGGTTGTTGTTTTTGGGTTTTTGTTGTGGGTTTTGTGGTTATGGGTGTAGGGTTTGGTTTAGTGTGGGGATTGTGGGGGGGTTGGGTGGGGTTGTGTGTTTTTGGGGTTTAGTGTGGGTTTGTGTGTTATGGTTTTGGTTGGGTGGTGTTTTTTGGTGTTGGGTGTGTATATGTGTGGGTGTGTTTGTGTAATGGTTTGTTTTGGATTGAGTGTGGGTATGTTGTTTTGTTTTGGTGGTTTTTGGTTTGGTGGATTGGTTTTTTTGGTGTATATTGTTGTTGTTGGTTTTTTGGTGTTATTTTTTTATGTTATTGGATTTGTTGGTTGTATGTTTTGGTTTGTTGGTTTTGGATGGGTTTTGATTTGTTGGTTTTATGGGTTTTATTGGGGGTTGTTGTTTGGGTGTTTATTTTATGTGTTGTTGTTTTGTTTAGGGTGTGATGTTTTTGGTGGGTGTTATTGATTGGTGTTGGGTGTGTGTTTTTTATGGGGGGTGTGTTATTATGGGGTTTGTGTTTGATTGTATTTTTGTTGTTGTTTTTGGTTGTTTGGTGTTGGGGGGGGGGGGGTGTTGTGTTGGGTTTTTTGTTTGTGAGTTTTTGTGGATGGGTGGTTGGGGTTTGGTGTGTTTTGGGGTTTTTATTGTGAGTGGATGAGGGGTGTGGGGTGGTATGGTTGGTGGTGGGTGGATGTTGTTTTTTTGGGGGATTGGTAAGAGGGGTTGTGTTTGGGGGGTATTGGGGGTGTATGGTGGTTTGGGTGTTTTTGTGGGAGTTGTGTTTTGTTATTATTTTGTTGGTGTTTTTATGTTTGTTTTTTTGTTGTGTTTGGGTGGTTTGGGGGGATGGTTTTGGGTGGGGATGTTGTATGGGTTTTGGTTTTTTTAGGGTTGGTGGGGATTTGTTTTTTGGTATGGTGTGGTTTGGTATTGGTGTGGGGGGTTGGGTTATGGGTGGTGTAGGGTGGGTTTTTGTTAGTGGGGGGTGTGGTGTTTTTGTTTTTGGTGGGTATTGGGGTTTTGTGGTTTGTGGGTTGGGTGGGTGGGTTTGTTGGTTTGGGGGGTGGGGGGTGTTATGTGGTGTTTGTTGTAGGGTGGGTAGTTGGGGGATTGGTGTGGGTGTTTGATTATTTTGTTATGTATGGGTGGTAGTTGTTTTTGGGGTGGGGTGGTTTGTGGGGGTATATTTAGGTTGTTGTTTTTTTGTGGAGGTGTTATGTTGGGGGATGGTAGTGTTTGTATTTGTGTGGTTTGATGTGGGTTTGTTTTATGGTGTATATGGGAGTTTGTGTTTTTTTTATATTGGGTTTGGTGAGGTGGGTTTTGGTGTGGGGGTGGTGGTTTGGTGATTGGTTTGGAGTTTATTTTTGGGTGTTTTTTATGTTTGTGGGGGGGGTGGGTTGTTGTTTGGGTGTTGTGGTGTTATGGGGGTGGGGGGGGGGGGGGGGGGGGGGGGTGGGGGGTAGGGTGATTGTGTGATTGTGGGGGGTATGTTGGTAGTTTGGGGTATTTATGTGGAGGAGTTTTTTTTGGTGTGGGTGGGGGTGGTGGTTGGAGGTTTTGGGGGGGTGTTATGGGTTATGTTGTGTAGTTAGGGGTGTGGGGGTGGTATATGAGTTTGGGGGGGGATTTTTGTTGGGGGGGGGTTTGATGGGGTTGGGATGGTGTATGGGTGTTGTGGGGGGAGTTTATGTGGGTATTTGGATGGGTGGGGGGTTTGTGAGTGTATTTTTGGGGGGGGAGGTTAGTTTTTTAGTTGGGGTATTTTGGTGGGGGTTTGGGTTTTGGGTGGGGTGTTTTGTTTAATGGGTATTTTGTGGAGGGGTGTTTTGTTGGGGGGGGGTATGATTGGATGGTTGGGGGTGTTGGTTTTTTGGGGGGGGGATGTGTTAGGGGGGGGTATGGGTGTGTGGGTGGTTTTTGGGGGGGGGGGGGGGGGGGGTATGGGGTTGTAGGGGGGTGTGATGTTTTTTTTTGTTTGTGGGGGGGGGGGGGGGGGGGGGGGGGTTGTTTGGGTAGGGTATGGGGGGGGGTTTGTTTAGTTATGGGGGGGGTGGGGGGGTTTGTGTGAGTTTGTTATAGTGGGGGGGTTTGATTGGGGGGGGTTTATGTGGGGGGTATTTGGGGTTTTTATGGGGGTTTTGGGGGTGGGTTGTTTGTGTTTTTTTTTTGTATGGGGGGTTGAGTGGGGTTTTTGGGTGTTTTGTGGTGTGGGTGGGGGGGGGTGGTGGTTGTTTTTGGGGGTTTTGGGGGGTTTTTGGGGGGGGTGGGTTTTGGGGGGGGGTGGGGGTGGTGGGGGGTTTGAGGGGTGGGGGGTTGTGGTTTGTTGTGGGGGGGGGGGGTTGGTGGGGGGGTGTGGGTTTGGGGTGGGGGGTGTTGTTTGTGGGGGTGTTTTTTGTGGGGTTGGGGGTTTTTGTTTTGTGTGGGTTTTGGGGGTGGGTTTTTTGTATGGTTAGGGGGTTTTTGGGGGGTTTGTGGGTTTGGGTGGTTGGGGGTTTTTTGTTTTTTTTGTGTTGTGGGGTGTTTGTGTTTATAGTAGGGGGTGTTGTGAGGGGGGGGTATAATTGTGGGGGGTGGGTAGGGGGGGTGGGGGGGGGGGTTGTTTGGTTGGGTATGTGTGGGGTGTGGGGGGTTTTTTTAGTTTTTGTGGTGGTGTTGGGTTTTGGGGAGGTGAGTTTTTAGGGGGGGTTGGGGGGTTTGGGGGGGGTGGTTTAGGTTTGGTTGTGTGGGGGGTGTGGTTGGGGTGGGGTATGGGGGGTTTGGGGAGAGGGGTTGGGGGGGGTGTGTGAGGGGGGGTTTTTTTTATATGGGGTGGGAGGGGTTAGGGGTTTGTTATATTTGTTTTGTTAAGGGGGTTATGTTTTGTGTATTTGGTGTGGTTTTTTGTGTTTTTAGGATTGTTGTAAGTGGTAGTTTGTTGGGGGGGGGGGTGTTTTATTTAATGGTAGTGGTGGTTATTGAGGTTTGTTTTTTGTGTGATTGTTTGTGATGTTTGGTTTTTGTGGGGGTGTTTTTTATTGTGGTTTTGTGGTGGGGGGGGGGTGTGTTTGGTATGGGTTTTTGGTTTTTTGTGTATTGTGTGTTTTTGTTTGTTGTTTTATTTGGTTTGGTTTGTGGTTTTTGGTTTTAGGTTGTTTTTGTGTGTTTTGGGGGGTGTGAGTTTTGATGATTGTGTTTTGGTGGGGGGTTTTTTGTTTGGTTGGTTGGTGGTGGGTGGGTGTGGTGGTTATATGTGGATGTTTGGTTTTGTATTGTTTGGGATTGTTTATTGTGGGTTTGTTTAGGTGATGGTATTTGTTGGGTGGTTAGTGGTGTTTGGTTGATGTGGGTGTTGTTTTTTGGGGTGATTGTGTGGTGTTTGGGGTTTTATGGTTATTATTGGGGGGTGTTTTTGTGTTTTGTGTGTTTTGGTTTGTGTGGGTGTATGGTGGGGTTATTTTTATGGTTGGTTGGGGTTGTTAATGTGATTGGGGAGGTTTGTTTTGGGTGTGTGGTTGGTGGTTTGGTTTGTGTGGGTGTTGTGAGTTTTGTTGTTTTTGTGGTATGGTTAGTGGGTTTGTTATGGGGGGGTGTGGTTTTTGTGGTATTGTATGTTGTGTTTTGGTTGTGTTTTGGTTGTTTGTGGTGTTGAAATTTGTTGGTTGTATGGTTTGAGGGGGGGGTGTGTGTGGTGTTTGGTTTTTTTTGGTTTGATTATGTTGTGTTGTGGTTGTTTTTTTGTTATTTTTTTATGGGGGGGGGTGGAGGGGTGTGTTTGATAAGGGTATGTGTTGTTATATGTGAGGATAGGATTGTGTGGTTATTTTGTTTGATTTTTATAGTATGTGTTTGTTGGTTTTATGTTGATTTGGGATGTATGTTGGGGTGTGGTGTTGTTTGGGGGGGGGTTAGGGGGGGTGGTGATTTGTGATGTGGGGGTTGGTGTGATTTTGATTATGTTGTGTGTTTTGGTTGGTTTTTTGGGTGAGTTTGTGTTTGGGTATAGGTGTGGTGGGTTATTTTTGGAGTTGGGGGTTATTGTGGGGTTTTGTTAGTATGTGGGGGTTGTGTTTATGGGGGGGTTGTGGGTGGATTTGTTTTGGGGTGAGTGAGGGGGTGTGGTATGGGTGGGTTTTGGTGTTTATTTTTGGATTAATGTGGGTATTTTTTGTTATTGGTTATGGGGGTGGGGGTGGTTTTGATAGTGTTGGAGTGTTTTGTAGAGTTGTGTATTTTTGGGTGTTTTGGTTGTATTATTAAAATTTTAGTGTTTTGTGTGGTTTGAGTAGGGGGGTGAGGTTGGGTTGGGGTGGAGGGGAGTTTGTTTTGGTTGTTGGTGATTTTGGATTGATGGGGTTTGTGTGTTGGGTATTATGTTGAGGGGGGGTGGTGTTTATGGGGAGTTGG
The DNA here is from genome assembly GCA_035772405.1 of Chrysogorgia sp. JL179-B06. NCBI lineage: Eukaryota > Metazoa > Cnidaria > Anthozoa > Scleralcyonacea > Chrysogorgiidae > Chrysogorgia > Chrysogorgia sp. JL179-B06. Next base: position 774,346 of record JAYKKM010000404.1, on the reverse strand, counting down.
TGGGTTGTTTGAAGGGGTGGGGGGTTGTGGGTTTTTTTGTGGGGTTTTGGTGTGGTGGTGGTTTTTATTTTTTGTTGGTTAATTTGTTTTGTTGTGGGGGGGTTTTGGGGGGTGGTTGGGTTTGTATAATGAGTGGTTAGGTAGTGGGGGGGGGTGTATTTTTTTGGGGTTTGGGGGTGTTATGGAGTTTTATTTTTATTTTGGTATGTGTGTTGGTATGGTTTAATTGTTTTTTGGGTTTTGTTTGAGGTATGGGAGGTTTTATTGGTGGTGATGTTTATTAATGGATATTATGGTTTGTTGGTTTGGTTTTTGGGGTGTGTTGTGGGGTTTTGTTTTTGGAGTTTTGTGGGGGGGGTGAATTGGGTTGGTGGGGGGGGAGGGTGGGTTGTGTGTTTTGGTGGTGGGTTGAGTGGGTGTTAGGATGGTTTTGGGTTTGGGGGGTTTGGGGGTGGTGTGTTTTTTTGTTTTGGTGTTGGTTGTGAGGGGGGGGTTTTGTGGGGTTTTATGTTGTATGGATTATGTTGGGTGTTGGTTTTGGGGGGGTGGTTGTGTGTGTGGGTTGGTGGGGTTTGTTTGGGGGTGGGATTTTTGGGTGGGGAGTTGGTTTTTGGTGTGGTGGGGGGGGGGGTGGTTTGGGGGATTGGTGGTGGGGGGGTTAGGGTGGTTTTGGTTGTGTTGAGGGGTGTGGGGGGGGTTGTTTGGGTGTTTGGGGGGGTGGGGGGGTTGGGTTATGGGGGGGGTTTTTTGGGGGGGTTTGGTGGTTGATGTGGTGGGGGGTGTTTTGTAGTGTAGGGGTTTGTTTTTGTTTTGTTGTGTATGTAGATGTGGGTGGTTTTTTTTGGGGGTTTGGGGTATTTGGGGTTTTATGGGTTGTTTGGGGTGGTTGTTGTTGTTGGGGGGGATTTATTTGTTTTGTGATGGTTGTTGTGGGGGGTTGGTGGGTGTGTGATTTTTTGTTTTTTTTGGTTGAGTGTTTTATGGGGGTTTATTGGGGGGGGGGGTTTTAGTGGGGGGTGTGATGGGTTAGGATTTTATTGGGGGTTTTTGTGTGTTGGGGGTGGGTAGTTTGGGTATATGGGGTTTTTTGTGTGAGGTTAATGGTTGTATTGGTAGTTTTAGTGGGTGGTTTGTGGAGAGTATTGGGGTGTGGTGTTAGTTTTGTTGGTAGTTTTTGGTTGTGGTGGATGTGGTTAGTTGTGTTTTGGGGGTGGATTTTTTGGTGGGGTGGGTTTATAGGGTGTGGGGGGTTTATTGGGTGGTTTGGTAGGGGGGTTTTTTTGGTGGTGTTTGAGGTTGTTTTGGGTGGTGGTGGTTGAAGTGGTGTGTTGTATATGTTATTATGAGATGGTTGGTGGTTTGTGTGTTATTTGGTGTTATGAGGGTGGGGTGGTGTTGATTTATGGTAGTGGGGTGTTAGTGGGATTTTGTAAAATATTTTGGTGTGTTGTTATTGTTGGGGTGTATTTGGGGTTTAATTGATATAGAGTTGGTTTGTTGGGTGTGGGGGTGTGTTGTTGTTGTTTTGGATGATTAGTTGGTTTGGGGGGGGGGTTTTTGGGGGGTTATTAGATATGTGAGGTTTTGTGGGGGTTTAAATGGGTTGTTTGTTTGGGGTTGGGGTTTTGGGGTGTTGTTTTTGGTTTGGTGTGTTGTTTGGGGTTGTTTATTTGGTATGTTTGTTATATGTTTTTGGGTTTGGGGGGGGTGGGGGGGGGTTGGGGGGGGGGGGGTGGTGTGGTTGGTTAGTGGGGGGTGGGGGGTGGGGGGGGGGTGGTATAGGGGGGGGGGGGTTGATTGGTGGGGGTTTTTTTTGGGTTAGGGGGTATGGGGTGTTTGGTGTATGGGGGTGGGGGGGGGGGGGGTTGTTGGGTTGGGTTTTGGTGTTTGGGGGGGGTGGGGGTTTTTTTTTTGGGGGTGTGGGATGTGTGGGTTGGTGTTGGGGGGGTAGGAGGGTAGATTAGGGGGGGGGTATTGTTTTGTTGGGATGATTTTGTTGGGGGGTAGATGTGGGTTGGGGTTGTTTTTTGGGGTTATTTGTTATGGTTTTGGTTATGGGGTGGGGGGGGTGGGGTGGTTTTTTATGGGTGTGTGATTGGGGTGTGTGTTTTTGTGGGTTTTGGGGGGGTGTTTAGGTGTGGTTTTGTTGGTGGTGGTTTGTGTTTTTGGGGTTGTGAGTTGGTAGTGGGGGGTTTTTTTATTTTTTGGTTGATGTGTGGGTTGGGTATGGTGGTTGTGGTGGTTGTTTTGTGGGGGGGTTGGGGGGGGGGGGGGGGGGGGGGTTTGGTGAGTGGGGGTTTTAGGTTTTGGGGTGTTGTGTAGTTGGTGGGGTGGGGGGTTGGGGGGGGTGGTGGGGGGGGGGGTTTTTGGGGAAGTGGTTGGTTTGTTTGTGGGGGGGGGGGGGTGTTGTGAATTGTGAGGTGGTTTTTTGGGGGGTTTGGGGTTGTGTGTGTATTATGTGGGTTGTGTTGGTTTAGATTTGGGGATAGTGGTTTATTTTTTTTTGGTTTTGGTGGGTGGGGGGGGTGGGGGGGGTTTTAGTTGGGGGTGTTGTTTGTGGGGGGTTGGGGGTGTGTGGGGGTAGGGGGGGTTGGGGGAGTGGGATTTGGGTTGGGGGGGGGGTGGGGTGTGGGTGTTTTTTTGTTTGAGTTGTGTTATTTTGTGTTGTTGTGGTTGTGGTGGGGGTGTTTTTGTGGGGTGGGTTTGGGGGTTGGGTGTGTTTGGTTGTTGGGAGGGTGGGGTGGTGTTATTTGGGGGTTGGGGGGGGGGGGTGTTTGGGGGGGGTTTGGGGGGGGGTTTTGTTGTTGGGTGGGGGGGGGGGGGTGGGTTGTTGGTTTGTGGGTGGGGGTGGGAGTTTTGGGGGGGGGTGGGTGTGGGGGGGGTGTGGGGGGGGGGGGGGGGGGGGGTGTGGGTGGTGGGGGGGGGTGGGGGGTGGGGGGTGTGGGGGGGGGGGGGGGGGGGTGTGGGGGGGGGGGTGGGTGGGTGGTGTTGGGTGGTGGATTGGGGTTTTTTGGTGTTGGGTGTTGTTTGTTGGGGGGGGGGGGGGGGTGTGTGGGTGGTTGGTGTTGTTTTTTGGGTGTTTGTTTTTGTGTTTTTGTGGGGGGGGTTTTTGGTTGTGGGGGTTTTGGGGGGGGGTTGGTGTTTTGGGTTGGGTGGGGTTTGGGGTTTTTGGGGGGTGGGTTGTGGGTTTGGGGGGGGTATGGTAGTGGGGTGGGAATTTGGTGGTTTGTAGGTATTTAGGGGAATTGTAATGATAGGGATTGGGTTTGGGGAGAAAAATGGGTTTTGGGGGTGAATTAGTGGGGTGTAATTTTTTTATTTGGTGGGATTTTGATGGAATGTTGGGTGGTTGTTTGTAAATGAGGGGTGGGGGGGGGGGGGGGTTGGGTGATTGTTTTGTGGGGAATTTTATTGAGTGGGTTGTTGGAATTGTTAGTGTGATATGGGGTATATTGGGGTTGTGGGTTTGGTGGTTTATTGGGTTTTGAGGGGTGTTTTGTATTGTATATGTTGGGGTTGGGGGGAAAATTTTGATATGTTGATAGGGGGTGGGTGGATTATTGATGGGGTTGTTGTGGGGAGGAGTGTGGGGTGGTGTGTGGGGGGGGGTTGAGTGGAGGGGAGGGTTTTGATGAGGTGGATAGGGGTTAGTGGGGAGGGGGAGAGGGTTGTTTTAATTGAGGTAGTGGGGATTTATGGGGGGTTTATTTGATTGTGTAAGAAGTTGTTGTTTGATGGGGTTAAAAAATTTAGTGTAGTTTGAGGTTTTGTTTTCATTTGAGTTATTGGTTTTAGTAAAAATTGGAGGTTATGTTAATTGATAAATGTTTATTTTGATGGAATGTTATAAGTAATGTGATGGTAATGGAGTAAATGATGTGTAGTATTGTGTAAGTAAGATTTGTGGTGGTGTAAATTGAATGTTAATACGACCCAATTTGCTGTAAAGTACGAAATGTGCCTGTAAAGTTACGAAATTGAGGGAATGTCCAGTAAATTTGAATGTAAGTAGTAAATTTTGAAGGGAATGTTAGTAAATGTATAAAAATATGTTTACGATGTTAGTGGTATCGAATGCCTGTCCAGTACGACCATTGATGGGAATGTACGAATTGTTAGGTATAGTACGAATTTGGAGTGATGGAGTAAATTGTGTCCAGTACGACCCATTAGTTTTAAAATTGCCTGGAGATGTAGTAAATTTGAATGTGTTAAGTAAATTGCCTGTGTACGAAACATACGACCCAATGGATGTGAAGTACGACCCATTTGAATGTAAAGTTAGTAATGTGAGTAAGTACGAAAATACGACCTAATGTATTATAACAATTTTGTCCATAATCCCCCTCCATAAAGAAATGTCGACCGTTATCTTCTTCGAATAAGCTATTACACAAACTGTAGCTAGTTGCTATATATAAACAAAAAAAGAACAACCCAGAACTCAGTTGAGTTTGAAAGGACCTTAATTGCAATTGTTATTTTTTAAAACCGCAAAATATTTGTCCAACATGGAATTTTTGGGATTAGCAAGGGATTAAATTACCATGCGATACACCCAAGTGGGCGCATATTTGTGATTTTCCTGATATATTCGCATAAATGGATTAAGATAGATGGTGGTATTTTCGTTAAGTATGAAACAATTGGACACAGTCATTCAATTGTATAATTTTTTTTGTGACTAGCAGTGGCCGAAGCTGGTCCCAAATGGGAGGTCATGCTAACTAATAATCCGAGCGCCAAAGGCGCGAGGCTTTCTAGAGTGGTCCGGGTGCATGCCCCCGAAAATTTTAAAATATAGATTACCGTAAATTGCATTTCCTGCATTCTGGAGCGGTGATTTTTCAGCTCAAAGTTTTATAAAATTTCATATGTTGGACCGTTACTCTTTATATCAGAGCGCATCAGCATGCCTACGAACTAATGCAATTAAAGCAAAATCAGCCGTCGCACGCAGGCTAGCCCGCCCTCAGCCCTCCCAATGCATAACGCCTGACACGCAAATTTTAATGAAAACAGTAAACACGGCAATGCTAATTTTTCTAATATCTGTTCGATTGAAGGACTTCGAAGGTATACGAAACATATCTTTTACGAAAATTATATCGCTTTAATGGAACATAAAAGCATTGAATCACCGGGTAAACGTCGAAAAGATCTTGAAGCCATGTCCTTTGATTGTTAATTTAAAGACGAGGTTTGGGTACTTTACTCGCTTAACGCATTTTCCTCATATAACATCTGATATTCATATTCTAAAGGGAAATGGCAATAAAAATTTTTTTTGACTCATTTGATAAGAACATTAAAAATGATATATGAAGACCTTTTTACAGATTTTCCATATCCGTTCTTGGTTCTGTAAATATTATCACTTCTTTTTAACAAAGAACATTGAACATTCCGCCATTCTTGGATATGCATAAACCATCCTTGGATGATGCGAGACGTCACAACCAGGGTGGTAATGTTTTTTTGATATCAGCAATGTATCGAGTCATTGATAGATGGCTATAATCCGTAGTTGTTTTGGGTGTTGTATACTTGTTAAGTGAAACTAGCAATCTATTTGAATGCAATTCCACTGATATTTGGGCAATTATTTGCAACTTTTAGAATGTTTATCCCCAGTTTTTTGACGTCACTTAATTAGATCTATATTATAAAACAAGATGGCGGATTGCAGATATTTTTGTTCAGATATATTCAAAAAATTAAGGAAGTTACAGGGAAATTTTAAAAGGTCTTCATCATGTATTATTTTAAATGTTCTTTCAAATGAGAAGACAAAAACATTTTTTTATTGCCATTTTCCCATTTAAATAGGACTAAAAGTACAGCGTTTTCGATTCGCCAGTAATCATTTCGTTATATCGAACTTTATTTAAAAATCTAGACAAAAACAACGTTTCATAATAATTAATATTACGGAGTTTCTTACGGATAAATGTCAACACAGCTTAATAATATTTTCCTGTCCCTTCGCCAATCCGTCTTCATGGGATTGATCTCTCATCCGTGCTTCATGTCATCTAGTTCTATCTTGGACGAGAATCTTTGCGATGGTTTGCCGTTTTACAATTCTCGGTAAACAATTTTTTTTTTTTCAACTGCGATTCATTGCCAATAAAACGAAAGAAAGACGATATGGCCAAGAACCGGCATTGTCGCTGTCCTTGGAACAAGAAGATTTTTCTCGTTGATGTTTTCGAACCGAAAAACGGTTTTCTAAGCAGTTCACAAACAAGGACTGTTTGGACAGGAATCAGAGCTTCGTTGATTGCCATGATAAATCAAGGATCTCCTTAAACAGACGCACTGTTACAGTCCCAGGCCATAGTTGGTAAGGCGGAAAGCTAATATTTTTGGGCTATCAGGCTATGGGTCCATGCTCATCCAAAAATAGCAATGACCAGCCTTTGTCTAAAATAGGGCAAACTGAGCATGCGTCACAGTACCGTCAAACCAATCATATTATTTACGAGAATATGCAGGACTGTTCGTATTAGCTGGTCATGCTATTCACAAAGAGCATGACTTGGGCTGGGGCCAGGCTGAACAAAAGAGCCTGGGAATGAAGACCGGCGGTTTTAGACGCCCGATCAATCAGGGACGGATTAAGGAGCGAGAATATCCGCGTAATATGCGTGAACTATTATTGCTTGTTCTCTTCGAAATGCACACGACTTCAAAGTTCTAAGGAGTAAATAAAAGCAAACAAAACTATATATTTTCAGGAAATTTTTAGTCATGCTGAGCATGACTAGCATGACCGCTAGCTTCGCCACTGGTGACTAGTACTATCTTTTTGTTGCTATATCTATAGTTTCTTTAGGTCTTTGCAAATGAGTTTACTTTGCATGGCAAAACACCACATTTACGATTTGTGTATGTTGCCATGTCGTCAATTTTAGTTTTCCGTTATGTTGCAGGAATTTAGACACAACTGAAAAATTGTCTGAAACCATCAATTCTAGAAAAAGTAGGACAAACCATTTAACGAACACGGAGCTTATGATTAATGTTATAGTAATATAAAAGTATGTAGTGCTTGGTGGACAGCACGTGTTACGAAATATAAAAATGTGGATCACTTCAAGATGAAGAACCTTAAGTCTTATTAAATTCATCCGAAACGTCATTGCTTACTTATAATTTAGTTCGGCAGTATACTATACCCATAGCGTTTACGATATTTCATAATCGTTAAGTCTTTCTTGCACAATATCTGTCGTATGCCATCGATAGTAAAAGTTTACAGTTATTGTGCAAAAATCAATGATTTCTGGCCTATATAAGTTCGCCAGTTTGCCTGCGTTTTCACTATGCTTTCTTCAGTATTTTTATCTTGACTGTCGTTGCGGCACTGAGACTGTCGTTGCGGCTCCACCTTCAGGTATATCTATACATTTTGCATTGGACATTTGGGATTTGATATGGCGACTTCAATTTGTAAACTGTAAGTAAAATCTGTTTTTTTATTCAGATTCTTGAGTATTCAGTAACTTGTCTTTAGCTTGTAGCTAACATACCCTCTACGTTTTGCTTTTTGTTCATTTAACAGAATCAACGTCCCAGTAGATAGCTACTTAAGCAAAGAAAACTTCACAGTTATACCCAGCCCTGATGATGGCCATTGCTCGTGCATTCTGTTCATTCCAGTTTAGCTGGCCAGTGCAACATGTTCATATCTTCATCAGACATGCTGTCAAAGTGCCGAAACCGAGTTGGTCGAACATTTCGAAACCTATTTCTGTATTTTATATTGGTGACGATCTTCTTGGGGAGTTTGACGAACACGTAAACAACAATGCCTACAATCTTCAAGTTGTCGACATCATTCTCCAGATTTTGGCAAATACCCTTGATGTTAGTGTCATTGTGGCAGACGTTCGAGGACATCATATTATAGAGACAACCTTTCCACCCCGTCGACCTGATCCTTCTGAGACTGCCAGTGTTGTCATTTTGCGAGAAGGAGAACACCGAAATTTAAAATTATTATAACAATCAACCCAAGCTCACCTAATCAGACCGATTGAAATCTTATGAAGGCAAAGGAAACAAACAAATGTATGTCACTTTTATGTCAATATGTGAGCATTGAAAAGTATCAATATTTTTCATATGTTCATTTGGTAATGTTATAATATAACAAAAAGCCAACCTAGCTTTTCCTTTGTTCTCATTCTCCGCACAAACACACCTGCGCAATTCAGGAAAATTCCATGGAAGTGGTAGTTGCTCGAAGCGCGCCTCTTTTTTTATGGTAGAAATGCAAGCGTGGGAGAAAAGGTGGTGGAAAGAAGGGCGGCAGACAGGCTAGCCTTCTTTTTTCCCGTCTTTCTTCCCGCCTCCTTTACGACTGCGCTTGCCTTCCTCCCACCTGCCTTTCTTCCCGATGCGGACTTAAAGCAAGTCTTTGGAAGTGGCTGTGGGAGAATGAATCGCCATTCGGGTTTTTATGCTCACCGACATTTCTCGTTCACCCAAAGCAGTAACTAACCGTGGTATAACTGGTTTCCATGCCGTCATACATTTATTAATGTATTTCCCAATAGCAGTACCTCTTCGTTGCTTTAAGCATATCGATGACAAATATTATTACTAAGTTGACAGAACTTAAGCTTAGGCGACACGAAAAGACATTTCTTGGTGATATCATGCGCGGGAAAACGCCCTTCTTGACAGCGAGAATTCTTCCGCTTTCGATAACATGCTCAGATCTATAAGCTCCAACTGGGCGGTGATTGATGTAGATTTACGTTTTACCAAGTACATAAGGTCGCTTGCACCGGTAATGAAATCTTCTATGATTGCATCAGTACGCACTCTTGCTGGTTTAGGTTTTCCTCCAACAAAATTTTACACTAACGACTCAGAGAGTAATAACTTCCGGATAAAAAATTGCCTTGGTTTCAGAGAGTCGAGCATGCCAAGATTTATTGAAGAGGTATCCAAAGTTTGTCGACGCTGAACAAGCAGATAGAAACAAAGCATACTGCAATCTAAAAGGAAAATATGTAGTCCGGGAGGAATTTAGGGCACAGCTGCCAATGCACAGATTACTTTAAGCTATCTGCCAAACAAAAAAGAAAATTTCTTAAGAAAGTTAGCTCGGTTTCCATGACAGATTTGCTCAGTCATGCCAAATTGCCAGGTTTGATCAACGCTTCTCTCGCTGACAGTGGATTAGTATCAGTAAGTTACAAAAATGCCAAAATGCCAACATTGATATTAATCAATTTACTTTGAAAGGGATTTGGGGAGGAGCAGTCGAACTGATTCAAAATTCGGACAAAGCGATTTTTCAAGCTCCGTGCACAAAGACAGGAATTTTTAAGTATTGCGTTTTGAGCTCTATCCATTCTGGCAGAGAGACTCACATAGTAACAATGTTTTCAGAATCCGGTAAAGTCGAATGTGATTGTAAATGCTATTTTGTGCATTCAATTTGTAGTCGTGCAGTTGCATGCGCCGACATGAATGAAAAACTAAATGCACTTTTAAAGTGGCATTCTGAAAATGGTAGGCAGACAAATAAACATAAACACAGTCAACACAAAACATTAATTTAAGGTGTGTAGGGCAAAAATGAAACGCTCCCCGTCATAAACGTATAAATGCGAACAAGGCTGCGGATAGAGAATGTTCCCCTACTAATTTTCCTGAGCCTTGCACTCAACTCGATAAACATGAAAGCCAGCTCATATTAAAACATTTACACGATACTCAAATACGCAAGTGTTACGGTTGTGGGAAAAATATTAGAACACATCCAGCAGTTCCCCAACGACTTTGTCTTGGTGGCTAAAATTTTATATTCATTCCATCACCCAAGAACAGCCATTCTCACATTCAAAAAGGGTTGGAAACACTTCCACATTGAGCGGTCGTCATGCGTAAAAGAATATTTGCATTTAGACATTCATGTATGTAATTTAGTTAAAAATAAACTAAATAAGGTGCATTGGGATTGTCTAGGTCGCACGTTTGGACTTGTGCAAATATAGTATGCTCGCCATAACAAATAAATCCAGTTGTTCAAAACAGATCAACATAATCGTGGCCGATTACGAATTTTATTTCGGCTGACATGTCGTATCTTGCATGTCGCACGCTGTCTCATCAGATGAATTTTCTTTAATATTTTGGCATTATATACACAGAAATTATATATAGCAAATTTAGCCTTAAATATTGTCTAGAAAGCACAATATTTAAAATCCACTATTTACTGCTGTTTGCAAGCTACGATTAGGCGTGCGATTTGTAACATGTTTGTTTACGTTTCAAAAGTTCAGGTTTGACCGGAAATCGTTGACGTTTCAACGTCAAACCAATCAACGTTTGCCATTACTTCAGCGAAGTTTCGCATGGTCATGCCCACACGTTTTGACGTTTCGACAACAAGTTCCGACGAACCAGTGACAAAATGAAAGTTCAATTAAAAATCCTTTACGGTCCAAATTACGAAAGATGTAAGACAACAGTTGTTCCAAAAGAAAAGTTTTCTTCAATGACATTATATGAATTATCAAACACGGTGTATGAAGTAGTTGGTGGGTTTTTTGAAGAAGAGGAGAGGCTTCGCTTGCAATATCGAGACGATGAAGGGACATACGTTACGATGAATAAACAATCTGACGTTCTTGATGCTGTTCAATCAAGTGCACCAATTCATCAAAATGACGAAGTTTTACGTGTTTGTCTTAGAGTGGGCAATGATTTTACGCCCACAAGTCAGTACCGTGAAGCTCCTGCAAAAAAGCGCCAATGCACGTTGAGCACGAGGACGAGCGAGTCAAAACGACAACTAAATTATCCGACATATGCAGCCCCTGCCGACCCAGATCTCTTGGAGCTTTTAGAATATGAACCTATTCGACCGAAGGCAAAGGGAAAACCGTCATGTATCGATTCATGTAATAATCCGGGGTTTGAAACACCATTACAAAGATTGGCAAAGAAAAATGAATCAGATTTGGAAAATAAAAGGGAAAAGCTTCGTGATCTTCAAGCCGAAGACGAAGCAACACAAAATAAAATTTCTCGAGTTAAATCAACTGCAAATGATGGAAATATGTGCAGTAACTGCCATTTGCGCATCGGTCATACTGCACGTAGTTGTACCTACGGAAAATGCATGTCGGTTTTCAGTTGCGGCGAGGAAAGGTTTCACGCCGGTGAACTCAATACCAAACAGACGCGATCTAACATAAAGAAAATTAAAAATGAAATAATCGGTCTTGAGAAGTATTACACAACAACAAGATGCATGCGATCAAATGAAGCAATCACTTGTTAACAAAATTGAGGAGAGCCTCTTACAGGAGGATGAAGCTGAATATGTTAGTAATGGTCATAAGAACTGGCCTCTTATCCGAAGACATGTCTATTTGATCGAAGGCTACTGCAAAAAGAATTTCAGAGGCAAAATCCCCCCAAAACACAAACTTTCCGAAATTTTGAGAAGTGCCATGAACGAAAGACAAACAAGTACTATTACTAGCATCAAACAAGCGAAGTCGGCGAGAGGAAATCCTGCAAAGCAAATTCTTGAAAGGTGTGGTGTTGATTTCCCACTTCGACCACTTGATTGTGAAACAGAACCTGCAAAATCTTCTATTTACCGATGTGCCCCTGGCAATGAAGTTGAAGAAAAGGAACAGCTTGATATGGTCCTCAAGCAAAGTATGTTTGCCACTGCCAGTAGTGACTGTACCCAATCGTCTATAGAACCTCAACAGACAGTTTTTTATCAACCAGTTTTATCACGAGCTTTTCATAGCAGACTTGCAAAACTATCCGACAGTACCCAACGTTTATAACCCATTTTTATCAAATATGAGTGAACAATCTCTTCCTAGTAGCAGCAGCCCAGCTGACACAGCTTTTGCTTTAAACACGCACCGTTCAATTACCAACGATGCCTGTGTTCGCTATGCCTATTGAGCCTATGGTGATAACAGAGTCAGCAGAACAGCATGTTGAAACTGTGCCTGTTTATCGTGGAGAAGATGATAATGAAACAGCTCAGTTATTGTTGTCTTTTAGAAACTCTTTTAGCCAAAAAGACAATAGACAATAGTAAGCACAAAGAGGTCATGATAAAAACGACTTAAAGACGTTGTGGTTGTCATGAACAGTTAATGAACCTCAAGCCATGTACTAAACTTGTTTTGTTCCTATTTGATGTTTTGTTTAATATTAAAAATGTATTTTTGACTTTTGCCTGTCTGTCACAATCGAAGTTCACACAGTCTGTCGCAATGTCAATGACAATCGCGCTGTCAAAAGCTAGTATACTATATCTGTACAAATGAAATGACAGTCAGCCGATTTTCTCAAGAATTTATCGTCAAAGATACTAGTAAGTGATATGCGCCAAAATGTCATTGTAAATATATAGCTTTGACGATTTCTGAAAAGAACACACGTTGCTGACAGCGTGCTCTGTGAACTTCGCAAAGTTTCGAACCGCGAGTTGAAAAGTAATCTGAAACCGACAATAATACTAAAGTATAACTGAGACTGAACGTAAAAGTTAAAAAAAAGTGATTTACTGCCATTTGCAATTGAGTGTGCACCGTGCGTTAATTAACTTGATGTTTACTCAATGAAACTCGACGTTGTCAAGGACAAACCCGTTGTTGTCAAGGACAAAGCTTCGGTTTTGTCGTTCGTTACCAAAATTAAAATCACGTTACAAAGTTCAGCTTTGCGCAATTTATACTTTAGAAACGAATTTTAAACCAAAACCGCACGTAGTAATCAATTTTAACGACCGTGGGAAACTCCCGCTATAGTTTGGGTCTTCAGTTCACGCTCGAATGACATATCAAATAATTAAAAATATATTGCAAAACCTTTATTTCAAGATATCTCTGTGTATAAACAAGATGACGATAAACGAAATAATCAAAATAACCAACAAAACTATTACCTAGCTAAATTTCAATGAAATATGTTCATGTTTCATCGCAATCTGCGACCTTCAAAGAATAAATAACACAACAGTAGTTCTCAAACTCATTAATAATTTATGAGGAAAATTCAAAAGAAATCAATATTTAATCAGTGTTTAGAAATCGGAGGAAGATGACAGTCAAATTTACCAAAGTTTGAGTCGATTTTCTTTTAAAATATTGATTCGTTTGAGAAGCTATATCCAACACCTCGTTAAACACGAGTCAAGCTGGTAGTTAAAAAAGCTCGGCTTCGCCTCATAGTGTTCAACCTCGTGTTCAACCTGCTGCGCAAAGTTGAACTTTGTAATGTGATTTTAATTTTGGTAACGAACGACAAAACCGCGCGTTGAGAAGCGTAGTTAAAGCTTTGTCCGGCCTTGACAACATCGGGTTTGTCCTTGACAACGTCGAGTTTCATTGAGTAAACATCAAGTTAATTAACGCACGATGCACACTCAATTGCAAATGGCGGTAAAGTAAAACGAGTTATTGCATTTCATATGATATTAAATTTGAACCAAATGCCAAATGTGGCATTTTTATTACTGACACTGTATATATATAAAACTATCAGTACTCAAGTACAGTATAATATTACAGGTATATACATTTACAAGAAGAAAATGTACAATATACATAAAACGTCCATGCAGTCCCGGCTTTAATATTATGGAATTTTACTCAAAATTCACTCAGGGAACAGGTACAACGTCGTCCGGTAGTAACCTGCCATGTCTGTGGAAGTTATTGTTTCAATAGCGTCCATTACAGCCAGTTTAAGATTTTCGTGTACAGCATCAGAAAGTGCACCGTTAAGTTTTGTTTTTACTTTGGCAAGGCACATTTCAATTGGATTGAGGTCGGGAGAATAGGTGGGAGTGAAAATGAGCTCTACTCCCATGTCTTCAAGGTATTCCTCTAAAATATTCCCCCCATCATAGTGGTGAAACAGCGCAGTTGTCCATGACAATAATATCCCCTACTTCAATGGCTGGGCGTCCAGACAACGGGTTAGTAGCTTCCGATGCTTCAGCAAAGAAATTCAAAAACTCAATGGTATCAGTAACACCATCTACGAGATTAAAGTACACTGGTCCTTCCAAAGACGCCAATAGGTTGAGGCTAATATTCGGAGACTCCATTTTACGTATTACCTCGACACATCGTTGTCCAACAGCAGCATGGCCATAGCGACGTGTGCCTATGTCTGGAGTTTTGACCCCTGATTCATCAAATAATTTTATTTTCTTCGGGTTTTTCGACGAGAGATAGTTTATAAATAATTGTGTATAGAGCATGTTTTCTTCGGTAAAGCGTTCCCTCGCAACATGTGTGATACGTTTCCGTGAGTAGCGTTGCCCTGATAAAAGATTGCTTTTTATTGCTCGCGATATCGCCTCCGACGTCTCCAAAATCTTCCAACATAGAGTAAAGCTCGCTAAGTGAAACAGATCCTTTGGTCTTCTTAAGAGTTTCGATTAATTCAAGATCTCCTGCAGTAAGTTTACTGCAAAAATCTCCACCGCGCTGAAGAGGACCTTCCGCTATATCGGTACAGAATCGTCGCCAGATTTTGGACACGGTGTTTCCACTCACTTGAACTTCGTTCGCAATCGCCGTACACGTGGTAGGCATCTGCCCAGAAATCCTGTCTCCCCCGCGGCAAGACATTTATCGATTATAAGGCGTCGAAGATCACCTTCTATAGCTTTTCCATTTCTAAAAGTTCTTCCCGATTTGTTCACTTGATACATACTTTCATTTTGTCACTGGTTCGTCGGAACTTGTTGTCGAAACGTCAAAACGTGTGGGCATGACCATGCGAAACTTCGCTGAAGTAATGGCAAACGTTGATTGGTTTGACGTTGAAACGTCAACGATTTCCGGTCAAACCTGAACTTTTGAAACGTAAACAAACATGTTACAAATCGCACGCCTAATGGTAGCTTGCAAACAGCAGTATGCTAATCGAGTTTTGGACGACTTGACCAGGTTTTAGAGTTTGAAAATATCCCAGCGATCATAATATAGAATTTGTTGTTCTGCATGTTTTATATGCATATACGTTATTAACAGGGGCGCGACTAGGAATTTTCGAGGGCAGGGGTCCATGAATGCTATTAGGGCAAAGTTACTTTAGCGTCCGCATTTTTATAGGTTGAATGCTTTACATTAATATAAAACATATGCGGAAAAATGAGGGCAAAGAGATTGTCTTTAGGAAAAGGGCAGGGGTCGCGACCCCCCTCCAGTTGCACCCCTGTATTAATGTAATATTTTGTATCGTATTAATCATGCTAAACGCTGTAAATATATATGTATATATATAATACAATAAAAGCTTTTGAACCTGAAAATATTTTATGCACAAACTTCCCAGGGATACAATGATTTCACGTGGGCCAGATTATTTTCAGACTTTCTTCAAGCTCAAACTACGACAACGACATTCAGTGAAGAAACTAATAACCGCAGCATTGTAACTGAATATATGCTCTAGTGATTGTATGCAGAACTTACCCTTGAAATTATAAAATTTCTTATCCATTCTCTTTGTTTTGAGAAAGTCCCTGATTAAAACGTCGTCGTTAACTTCGCGTTTACTGTTTTCACTACAAGAATCAACACAGTCAAAGCACTCGTAGTCTTATGACTAAAAGACTAAATCAAATTGAAATGTTTAGGCCGGTTAGGGCTAGGCTGTCTGTGATAAATAACACTGTTTAATATGTCTAATCCAATAACCTTACTTGAAGCATTGACGACAGATCAGTTTCAGTCCGACAGATCAGTTTCAGTCCCAAACAAGCAAACGTAAATAAATGTAATTTATTAACGTTTTGCTTGTAAGCGATTCGCCAAATTTCCGTTGATTCCGTCGATTCCGTCGTGATTCCGTTAAATAAAGATGCCGTGTTGAGAAGGATCGTATCATAAGACCATGTGAAAAGCTTTCCTGAAATCTATGCATGGACATTCTTTCCATTTGATTTGTTGTCTGTAGCATCAAACCAGTTTTGGGTGATGTTAGTCAATGCAGAAACCGTGGAGCGTTTAGCAGTAAAAGTGCGCCTAAGTTGAAAATCTGATTTTTAAATTTGAGTTGCAGTTTTTCAGCACTTTTCCCAATTGTGGTAAAACAGATACTTGTCTAAAATCATAGTGATTTTAGGAACTGGGCTAATAAGGCCATGTTTGTAAGACGTTGGATATTTATACTGAACAATGCTTTCCGCAAAAATGTTATGTACAACCACCGAAGTTCTTTGGAGAAGCATTTTAGTAGCCATGCACGAATACCATCAGACCTGGTTGCCTTTCTAGGATTTAAATGTGCAAGTGCGCTTTTGACTTGAACGAAACTTTATCCTTTGAGGTTCGTCACCTCATTAGTTCAATGCTAGTTGTTGGATCTTTCCAAGGGGCTGTAAATATTGTCTGCAGTTTCTCTGATAATTGCTGAAGTTCCATCTTAGTTGGAGTAGACAAAGTTGATCTTGTACTAACTACACCAACTAAACTTTAAATTAGAGCGATACCATTTCGCAGGATCACATAATCGGTTCTTCGGCTTTTCTTGATAGTATTTACACTTAGCTTTAGATATCAGGTCTGCTACTTTGGTGTATAGTACACTGTACTTGGATTTGTCCCCCTTTGTACAGGCAGATTGTCGTTCTTTAATATATAATATCCATTGTTTATCTGATGCATAGCAATAGAGACCTCATCAATATCTGCACCATTTACAACACACTCACACGTTTCCACATTCATAGCTACTTGCAAAGTTTGTAAATTAGCCAGTTTCATATATCTGAATTTCTTTGTAACCAGAGGTACTTTAATAGGACATTTTGGCTTAAATAGCAAAATAGCACCACAGCATAACAATATATTAAATACTATTCTTACTCACCAAATATATACACTGATCTAAAAATGAATTTTTCTATTTAAATAAAAAACGATGAATATTTTATATATTCTTTAATATAATTCCATACTCAGTTTAGGCCCTTGAAATCTGATATTGAAAATTCGATAATTTGTTGTAGCTTTATTGCCTTTATTTATATAAGGGCCCATCCACACGATACCATTTTTGCATACAATTTGCATTGGGCGCAATTCTTGTTTCTGATTCGATGGTGAATGAAGCAAAACGCGCACATGCGTCAAGATGACAATCGTATATACAAGAATCGTATTATGTAGATCGGTCTTAATAAGAGTGTTTTGCTTCAACTAATGTAAAATAATTGTCAAGTACTGGATGCAAGAGATGGTGATGAAACCTAAACATAAAAATTGAAATATATAAAGCAATAAAATTGTGTAGCTTAATAATATTAAAGGGGCTATATATGTCACAGATAACGTAGTTACAAAACTACGATGTTGCTAAGTGTATTTGAATCCAAATAGGGTTGCGTCAAACGAGAGGAATAAGGAACAGATTCAAAGTTTGTGGTTGAGGCAGAGATGTTTGATTTCCTCTGGCTTTCCGTTAGAATAAGATTAAAAAGTTGCTGACAAGCATTATTTTTAGGATGAAGGGGTTCAACATGAGCTCTGTCAATAAACTTCCCAAGTTTTCTCAAACTCCTGGCAACTGTTTTTAGAAGAGATAAATTCAGTGATTTTCTTACGCTTTGTCTTATCAGTAACCTTCTGCTTAGACATTTTAACCCTGTCTGCATAATTCCAAGGTTTCCAGTTATCAGTACGAGCTGATCCAAAAGTCCCAATGGGATCATCACAATCATACATGCTTACAGTTCCAAAAGTAGAAAAATATGTAGCACTAACTGATAACTCCCACTAAAAATGCCAGCATTTTAAGCTCATTTGGAAACTCTGCAAATTTAAATTTAACCTCCTTTTCCATCACAGTATAAACTTTACTCTCGATTGTCACCATTTGATGTAAAAGCTACCTCACATGCCGCTGAATCACAATACCACTTTCAGAACAATTTTCGCCAAAAACTAAAAAGTTCCCATTGCTGCTCAGGACATGCTTTCCTCTATTGAGGAAACTTACAAGCCAAGCACAAGCACTGTCATCTTTTCCAAATGGTGCTCCATCACCTCCCAAAACTACTTGGAAAATATCTGGTTCATTGAACCAGAGAAGAACTTCATTGCACTTTCCCAAGATCAATGGAGTTTACATATGGCATCAACTTATTGTAAGTCAATAAACGTGGAACATTACACCCCATAACTTGCATTCTTTCAAACTTACTACCTTGCTTGGACTTTTTAGTGGAAAGGGTCTTATATACTGCTTTATACTTTGCTTTCCCCATTGCTCCCCTGGTATAATAAGTAGCTACACTACGTAGTACATTATCTGAATCTTCAAAAGTATGGACACGATTATTATAAATTGTAGGTAAAATCTGCTTACAAATGTTTTCTTTACTTGATAATGCTGTGACGAAGTCTTTGTTAGAGAATTTAGTGGACAATGTGTCACCAAACCAAACAAAACAGGAGAAGCATTTTCTTTTGTTGCCCCATGAATTTTTGCTGAGATTTCCAGTGTTTCTGAATGCCGTTTTGTAGCTGTTCTACTGGATATCTGGATGTGACCTTGTTCATCACAAGTTGGTCTCAGTTGTCGGTTACGAGCTGCAGCTGGATGTGCCAAAACAGACTGAAGAGATGCTCTTTGACATTCACTTTGGGTTACCTATAATTTGAAGGATAACTTAACCTGGTTTACACTATGGTTAACTATAATAATTTATGGTACGACTTGGATAAATTTTACCCATGCTCAGACAACCTGTTTAGAATGTCCAAGTATAGGTACTGTACAACTGGCATAGTGGTACACCTTTTTATCTGACCAAAACAATAAATCAAGCATAGTGTAAACTAGGCATAAATCAACCTTATTGTAAATAATAATCAGTTTCACCTGTTGAGCTTCTAGGGCTTGTTTTGTTGCCAAGATTGCATCATGTGTGATGGCAAACTGTTCACAAAGGTCTCTTTTGGCCTTCATCGTTTTGCCAACGTTAAACCGGCTAAATTTTTCTTGTTAGGCATTTAGAAAATATACATAATATGATAATGTACTGTAGATAAATTGGACTGTACAATGTAAGTCATGACCAGATGCCTCTCAATACATACATGAAGCTCAACCAGGACTAAAGTTTTCATATTTCTAAACAAATTACGATGTATATTTAACACATCAGAGTACACAAAATAATACATTTGCTGGCCAACACAAACGCAGCTCTCCCTCAAATCCACCAGCAAGAATTTCATCGAGCCCTGTGAATAACAAATAGTACAAGTAAACGGCTGTCTTAAAAGGAAAACAAAAAACAGCATTGTTACCTGATAATTCCTCTATGTAAACCATGACAGATTGCCATTGCATATACTACACCAAAAAATCCTTTTGAAGCCAAACTTAAGTAAAAATAACGCAGACTGATGCAATACACAGACGCCATTTTTCCGACGCGTTAAATTGCCTAATTTGGCCGCCTGCATGCCCATCGTGAAAAGCCGGTTTATTGGGCTTTCAGAAAATGTATAGCTTTTGCAACAGTTATGGTTATTTCCAGACACCAATAGAACAAAGAGGTGGTTCAATTTTGGACGTTTTCAGCCCGACAGGAAAGAGTAGTAGGTATATATTATCCAAGCAATTATTTCGTATATTAAAGGAATATGGCAATATAAATTAACTTTGTCTCATTTGAAAGAACTTGTAAAATGGTATAAGAAGACCTTTTACATTTTTTCTGTATCTTTCTTGGTTTTTGAAATATTTCTGACAATTATGACAAAAGACAGTCTACAATCCGCCATCTTGTTGTAATATTTGACCTAATTAACTAGGAAATTGGTGACGTCACAAGCAGGGTAGACCTGATGAAACTACTCCATAGGTGACCGAATTTCCGCGGATGGCCTTTTAAAATGTTGTGGGCCAATTGAAAATGGAAATAGTGCAACATAATCGAGTTTCTGGCTCATAATGTCGTAAGGTTGGCTTGATAAAAATTTCACTTTACCCTACTATCGAATTATAAATAAAATACCTACACTAAATCTCGTTGCCTTTTTAGTAATGTATGTATTCAATAATAATATTTTGACAGGGAGCCCATGTCACCGGAGTGCTTTTCGATGAGGCCCTGTGTAACAGAAAATAAATAAATATGTGATAATAAGCTATAGATATGATTACACAGTTAATAGGACAAGTTGCCTAATTTAAGTTTGAACAATGACAGTGACTTAGTGCTACAGAGTTCAGTGGTTAAATTGTTATAATCGTTCAATGTTTGGTAAGTTATTTTATGTTTTCCCCAGTTTGTCTTGTTTTCCCCAATGTGATTTTCACGTTTTTGCTTATGCACAGATAATAATTCTGGATATTTTTTTTAATGTCTGTTGTATTTACTTCTTATTGTAATTATTTCAAGGAACGAAAGTTGAACTTGTGGAAATTAATAAAAGCGTTCAAGTGTGGGGAGATGTTTGCAATCGAAATGAATTGCATGGTAGAAAACTGGCACAAGGACACATTGTGGTTGAAGTCACTGAAGTACTAGAAACCTCTAATTTAAAGGCAATGTGTCCAATTTCATTCCTGGACACATGCTTCTTTGGCTTTACCCTTTAAAACTTAACTAGAATACTCTTCAAGAATTGTCAAATTATTTTTATTTGAACTCCTTCCAATTCCCAGGTTCTCTTATGACGCTTGCTTGAATACAACTACCAGAACACATTGCAGTATTTTCTTAATCATGTAAATATTAAATTTCCAAAGAGAACACAAAGAATATATATATATAAATTAAATAAAGTTAAAGGATTGAACAGAGATTTTGACATGCAGTTATGTAAATAAGTAAGACTACAAAGAGAGATCTGACATATGTATTTTTTGTTTATGCAAATTTCAGAGTAGAGCATAAAAGAACATGATTATTCTACTTTTGGTTTAATCTTATGTAGAGTTTGATCTCCAAAATATAATGTACATGTGTTGGTCAATAACAGTATATAACATACTTTATTTCTGTGTAAAACAAAGCTATATATTTCCAAATTAACTGTATTAGATTTTATTTTTACCATTTTCACCATAAATAAAGCAAACTTGATCCGAAAAAAATAACATTTTGGACCATGGACAAAAGGTTGCAAAAAAATCCTGCAGGAGCGCCTGGAATTCCGCCTGCTCACAATAAATTTAAAAAATTAAAATTTGTGATTCTAAAATCGAACGTGATTTGTGATGTAGTTTGCTATGGTAAATGTGTATACAAAGATGTGAATATAGTCGATTTGACGCACTATGCTTTCATAGTCGAACCTAGAAATGCTCTTTCCAATAAGCTTTTTTGTTGATTTCTACTCCAATGGGGTCATAGAACAAATTCAGCTTGGTTGTCAAGATGGCAACTTTGGGCAACTCTTGGAATTTACGTAAATTCAAGATGGCCGCCGGCCGCCATTTTGAAAATTTAACTTTTCACCAGTGTTTCCACAGCCAAAATTTTTATTTCCTCTTTTATAGCTTGAAATTTCCATTTTTTCGGCCAAATTTCCTTGCAAAAATCTCTTTATTTCGTTTCATTTTTCCTTGCAGACGTCTATCAAAATTCATATTTTTTTTAGCTCTGTGCGTCATCCTGGTATTAAAATATCAGTACCACACAGCTATTTAGAATAATTTAGCTACTGTAGCGCAGTTGTGCATGTAAAGTTGTAAACAATGTTAGTATATACTTGTAGAATAGACCAGCGTTTGCAGGCTCCTTAATCTAAAATCACGTTTTTAGCATTTTAGCTTTAATAAAATATATACACATTTAATAGACCTACAACCTTTTCAAAATAATCACAATCCCTTAGCTTCGGTTTAACCCGGTGTCTCTCGTCGGTCATCTCAATATTCACTATTCAATAATATAATAAAATTCAATAATATAATAAAATTTGCCAAGAAAATTGATCCTGATCTTCCCTTCTTCTATTGGACTGGTCACAAGCATAGATTTTCTTTGGATCCACTTCGATCTTTCAATAAACCATCTGGTGGCGAAGAAAGGTTGGATAAGGTAAAGTTGTCGTGCCGTTCAGATCCAGGTGTTTTTGTTGCAAACAGGGCATCTTTGCCACAAAGAAATTCTTTGACGGCAAGGGCCTCTTTCCATAGAGGAGCAGAAAGACTTCCACCAGTAAAGTGAAAATACTGTATGGTACAACATACATGTTTTAATATTAATATAATTCTTAAGTATTTAATATTATTCAGTTTGTTATGCAATGTATATAATGCACTAATTATGCATATATTTTGCATTAATTATGTACAAAGAAATTAGATAAAGAAAATACATAAGTGACAATCTAATGCCATGGTCACTAAACATGTTTTATTAGCAATGATCATAGAAATGTCAGTCTGTAGTTTTAGATTATACTGTACATTTATTTACATGTAGATATGCAAATATGGTCGATCTGTTGTAAGCATAAATGTAATTTATGATTTAAATAAACCATTTGCAGTTTTCTTAGAAATTTATTTATTAGGAGAAAGGTCTCGAAATGTCATCTTTTTTGGTTACTTGCATACTTGAGGGGAAATAAAGAATATGTGATGTCTCAGCTGGTGATCCTCGTTTTTGTATATTGGATATTTTAGACATTAAATTGACAATTTATTGTATATAGACGAAGTGTCAGTAAACCCAAAAGTTTTTTTCATTTATGACACTTCGATCATATAAACAGTCGTATAAAAAACCAAATGTATCGAAATCTGATTATTAACCCTGTTTTATTGACGTTTCAAAAGTCCATTCCTGGAGATATAGTTGCGCGATGAGGAGTCTGGGTCGAGCTATGTGATGACGTACATACCGGAACGAAGCAATATTATATAGCTGCATATCAATTTGCAAGTAATGCGCAATTCGGATCTCGTCAGCGAAGTTGTTTTTACTTTGGGATTAAGTTAGGATTTTTAAGAATGTCCAATTCAACTTTAACTCTGACAAATTCGGAAAACAGTTCTGGATCCAGTTTGAGTGCTAGCAGCGCTGATGAAACAGACTATGAAGCGGAGATCGAAGATCAAGATGACGACTTTGATGCAGTCATGTAGAAAGGATTGATGTCCACGATGTTTGGGATGAGCTAGAGCCCTACTAAGATGAGCCACTAACAGACGAGCAGTGGATAGAGGATTATCAGAGAAGGCAAATAAAAATTGAAACAGACGAGCCGAAGAGACTTGGTAAGACGACAAATCTCAGACAATTGAAACATATTATTTATTTCTAGATCCAAATACTGAACATAAAAGTTGAGAAGTAAATGTAATGGTTTATGGTCATATTCACCAGATCAAACTCCTATGATATTATACATAATATTTTGTAGGTTTAAATGTGGAAACTGCCGAGTCGAGCTCCTTTCAAATTCAAAGCAATGTTTCTGTTGCACGGAGATAGGTTGTAGACAAGCACTCCACAATGAGACAGTTATTGATGAAGAACATTACATCCTGGTTTCAGACCAGTTTGCTTGGAACCATGGGCTTTGCGAATGTCAGCTGATAAGTTCAGAACAAAGCAAAACAAACGTTATCGCATGAAACAATATGTAAGTAATATTCCTTTTTGTTGTTTTGTTGACAATTGGAATTTGTTTGGTGAAACCATGATCACGATTGGGGCAATTCCAATGGTATTATATAAAATAAGTTGACATTGACCTAGAACCAAAAATATATTTACATCAAGATACTGAATGGAAAATTTATCTTGAAATGGCAAATGAAGTAGATTTTACTTTTTATTTAATGAGCTGAGCATTCTATCAAGAATTATCAAGGCTGATGTTTGTGTTATTAGGCAAAGGTCCAGGAGGATGACACAAACAGAGGTCTTGATAATTTTTTATATCATGTGACGATAACCGAATCCAATAATTGTTTTACTATAAATATATTCAAAATATTCTCAAAGTAAGCTTAATTCAGTCATTTAAGTAAGTCATTTCCCTGTTGTGTGGCTTATGGTGATTTTTAAATAATAAATTCATCAATCATGCAAAAATGCAATTTTAATTAACATTTCCTTCACAATTTGGTCAGTCAATGCATTATAAAGAATTAAATGGACAGGCTATGTGCCAATCAGACTTATATTCTTGACAGATTTCTCCGAGCTGTTGCTTACAGAGATTTTACAAGGTTGGTACATGGAAAACTTGGAAAGAAACGAATCCCACTTCCAGCATGTACATATGATGCAATAAGAAAAAAGTTTCCTTCAGATGCTTTATCAAGAAAACAGTGACAACTAAAATATAGTACATTCATTATTGTTGTTGGGGACAGACTTGTATCAACCAAATATACTTTTAGCCACTTTAGAAGAGTGGAATCCCAAAGTCAATTTGATTCTGTTCCCTGTAATAATCCCTTTAGAGCCTTTGTGGAAAAGTCACAAATACAGTAATACAAAATTCGTAAAAACAATCCATGCCGTTGTTTAACATGAATTTTATAGTTGTTGCTACTTTTCCACAAAGGCTCTGGATGACTCAAAACGACCTTTCTGTTTTTGGTTAGGATTATTATTGGGATTAGGGTTAGACTAGTTCTTGAAAATGAGAAGGTCCTTTTGAGACATCCCTTTTAGCCTTCACCAAGATTGTTTGAGAGGACAGAATTAGATTTGCTCCAGGCCTCTACAAAATATTAAATGAGAATTACAGTATTTACAAATCAGAGTAATTAAATATAGATAGTTTTTAGATAAGATTTGAACAATTATAGTATTAAACACTATTTCCTATTTTTGGGGCAATCAATGATGTCCTTGTGCCCCTTCATTGGATGGCCACATGTACTATACTTTGGAGCTGCTCATCTCCTGATTTGCTGGACATCTGTTGTTGTTAACCCTCTCACTCCCAACAGGTCTCAGGAGTTATGTGCCCTTTCTCCCCGTGGGGTATGAGAGAATTATAAAGAAATTTTAGGTGCAAGAGTTCCCCAATGAATAACTGAACAAATAGACATTTTCAGGCTTAGCACAATAATGAAAGTTTATTGTACATAGAATACCCTGTCTAATTATACTATAAATAAGTACTAGTCAGATATATATAGAACAGAAATGTGAAGCAAGAAAACTATCTAATTCTACTTATAACATAGGAAAATATCTATCATATCAGTGAGAGTGATACAATTAGCAATACCCAATACTAAGGATGCAATCAGCAATGTCTTCTTGGCTTTCAGACAACGTTTACAGTGGCGTTTGGTCATTCTACCTGCCAATGGTCTCCACCAACATTTCCTTGAACGACGCTCTGCTTCCTCGAAGAAAAATCGCCAACAAGACATTTGAACAATTTGACTCTGAACCAAACTTGGGTCAAATTGGGGTGGTTTGGGGCTAACTTCATCAGAATGTGAGCATTGATGATGGTTACATCAATGAACAACCACGCAATATATCTCCACCACTTGTTTGCTCGACGAGAAATGTTATAATAGTGTCGAAACTGGTCGCACTTATCAACTCCTCTCATGTTTTTATTATAAAGCGAAACGACAGAAAGTGCTGGGACGTCGATAGATCTCCCATCTTTTTGCCTTCTGCTGACGGTCTCCTCTCCATGTACATTTCACTGTTTGCTAACAAAAGCTATTGGCTTCTTATCTTTCCATACCACGGCAATAACCTTGCCTTTACGGCGCCAAATACTCTCTCCACGGCGAAGCGCTTTTGTTGTCTTCTTGTCCTTCAACTCGTCGAGGAAGTCCTTGCGGTAAGCTTGGGCTTCCATTTCCTGGCTCACGATCTCACGATTTTGTGCAAGGATATTCCCCTTTCTTTGCTGTTATTCCCACAACGAAACAAAACGCATCGATCCGGCATTTTGTTACCTATGTTTTCTATAGAAAGTTCTCGTTCCGGCATGTACATGAAAAAAGCCAAATCCTACCAAAAAAGGCGAAACTACTTTTTCTCAAAAAAAGCCAAATGAAAGACCTGATTGACTTGTAGAAATCATTGTCGCTGCTCATGGCAGGGTTGTTCACATTCGACGTTCCGGCATGTACGTCATCGAACTCGTTAACAAGGAACTTGTTACACAACAATTTGTGAAACATGTTGCAGCAACTTGTTGCTCGTTTACTTCACCTTGAAGACAATTATTATTTTGTGTACTGTATACAAAATATTTTGAAATTACAAGAGATTTAGCTGGCACAGTCTGGGTTGTCATATAAAAAAGTTTTTGTTATTTTTATCTGATTTTCCAATTAACCTGCTACAATGTTTAGACTCAACAGGTTCTTGCACAATGATGGTTTAAATGCCAAAACGTTAGCCTACACGTTCGTAATCACTAGGTTCTTATGCAACTTTTCTATGTACTAACTGCTTTAAAAAAATTAAATAACCACAGTAGTTTTATCTAGTAATCATATTAATGCCTGAGCTGATAAAAATGGCCTTTGAGTATTGTACCCTATTCAATGCAAAACATTTTTTACTTGTCAAATAAAATGCCCTCAAGTAAGCCTAGGCAGCAATGGATTTGCAAGAAATGGCGAATCGTTACCAAGCTTAGGAGCTATTTTAACTGACTTTTTTTGAAGCTGAAATTACTTGGGTACACCACAATCCTTTCCTGGTTATATTGATTGTTAAGTAATAGCCAAGCAAAAAGTAAGTAACGCGAAACCGTATGTGGGCTATTGACACTGATATATTGTTACTCACAAGAAGAGGATGCAACTAGCAAGTCAGTTCCCTTGCTATAAATCCAACTACTTTCAAGCCAGAACCATAATCTAAGAGGACTGCAATAGCATCTCTGTCATGTTCATTATCAGGGTCTGGTCTGATTACAACCTTTACCCCTTTTTTGCTGGAAGTTGCTCACTTGCACATTTCAAGTAAGACTGGCGCTGCTTATACCCAACTCCCAGCACTTTGAAAGGAAGTGTATGATTGGAAGAATCGACATCGTCAGGGACAACCCACTGGATCTGTTGTTGGAGTTGCTGGATCAGTTGTTGGAGTTGCTGGATCAGTTGTTGGTGCTACTGGATCTGTTGTTGGTGCTATTGGATCTGTTGTTGTTGTTAGAGCTGCAGAAAAAGCTGCATCATTTCCAGAGATCTTCTCAAACTTCCATCCTACAACATAGCTTGTATTTTCAATTGACAGTTCGCACCATTTTTTGCACAGAATTCTGTCACCCTCTTTAACCCCTCCAACATCATCTACATTGAATAAGATAGGCATAAGAACACCTCTCACATGGCCCAATGCTTTTTTAAAGTTGATTTCTAAAACAGGAAATGATGGTACTGTCCATGTAAAACAGGTCTCTAGAGCCTCCACTTTTACGAAAATAGATTGGTCATGCCAAAGTTGTCCCTTAAAACAATTATGAAAAAATGAGTTTTATGGTTACAATTAAATATGTTATATGCTTTTAGACAACTTAGTCTCACAAATCATAATGATGGCCACTGTAATCTATATTTGTGTATATTTTCATTAGCCATTTTCAGTTTCATTCTTGTGTAAAGGTTTTTTCACTTATAAACATGAGAATGAGGTTTAAAGGGCTAATAATGTAAGTAATCATAAAACAACATAAATTAGCAGCCTACAACACAACACTGTACCAAGATTCCAAGAAATTGTGTCTAGTCATTAATAATTGTCTGCTTAATTACCTGTCATGGCATGGGATATGTGTTTTTTACATTGTCTTTTTCGAATGGGTCGATATTACCAATGGCAAGACTGAATATATTACACATACAGTATGTTAAAGGAATAACTTATATGAAAGCAAAATTGAATTTGAACCATTACTAATTTAAAAATAAAATTTTTAAATAAAAATTACCTATTCAGATAATAATAGCTAATAACATACTGAAATAATAGCTTTTTGCCCACACTAAAAAAGGATACAGTCCACAGCTGATCTGAAATATTTCTTTTTTAGCAGTTTCTTCCCATTCTGTTAGTGGTACTGTCATTGAACAACTGGGATCAATGACAGTCTGATGCAAAAATATTGATCGAGCTTTTTCAAACTGAAGATTGTAGTCTTGTGGTACCCAGGACGTTTCTGCATTAATTCGATAAAATTTCCGTTCCCATTACCAATTTCTTTGCTGTGCTGATTCCAACATTTCGAACATTTTCTAGATAGTCACATCCTGCAGCTATATACACATATTGAGGAAAGACACTTGATCCATACTTAGGTCTAAAATCGTAAATTAAAACTTTCTGATGACAATATCAAAATATTAATGTAGTGTATGAAAATCAAAGATCGAAAAGGAAAATTATTTTATCAATTGATACATTATGACCTTAGAAGAAAGGCTACCAGGATATGATGTCGCTATAAAACAGAGACTTGACTGGTAGAAGAACACAACTGGTTATAAATTTACCTTTCTACATCCATAAGCGAGTAGATCAGAATCCTCGGATATGGCAAAATCTGCGTGACCATTTTTAACAAGGAATATTATTTCAGCATCAGCTTCGTAAGGGGCAACAATATATTCTACAGAATTTTCACGGCACAACTAAAACATATTGCAGTACTATAATTAAAGCAGCATATAGCGATACTGTCGGTTGCACCTAAGCGGAAACACGTCAGACAAAAACATGATCTAATTGGACATCAAACATAGAATGATGTGGGCGCAAACATGTGACGTTTGGAGCCTGTATCATCTACAGTCAGTAACTTGCACAAATTGTGCGGTAAAACGTTTTTGGTGAAGTTAACAAACATTCTAGGGTAGAAGCATATTTCAGCAATAATGGACATTGAAAATTTCTTTAAGCAGATTGACTCCGATCTACTGGAATATGTTCCCGCTTTCCACAAACTTGGCTTTACTTTCAGTTAAACCATGAAGTATTGGCAGGAGCATGATTTTGAAAGTCTTGAAGTAGATGTGCAAGAGGGACATCGATGTCTCATTCTAAACATGATTACAAAACTTCGAACTCCTGAAGTGAAATCTGTCCAGCATTCAAATTCTTTATCAAAAAAAGTATATGATAGTCCCGAAAAGAACAATGCCATGTTCCACGAATCGCACATTAAATCTGGTGTCGCCAGTGGAACGCTACATCAGGAACAAGGAAGACGAACTGGATGCGAAAACTGATGAAATAATAGAAAAGAGAGTTAGAAACCATGTCCGATCGTTTTGATTTTCACAGCCCATATACTGTTGAGTTTTATTGAGACATTACTATTCCTTGTTTATTCCTGGTTCGCACAAGGACAATACATTACAGTATACTGCCATCCAAACAAAACGAAATACATTTTCGAAAATCGAGATTGCTTTGGCTATAGCGCTCGAAAGATACACCAGTCACCAGTGTTTGAAAACGTGAGGATGTGTATATTACTGAAAGTGTAAAGTCCTGGTCGCAATATTTCAATGCAACCCATTGTTGAACGTTGAGTTTTCTTGTAATTAATTTATCGAAATGACTATATGGCCGGTAGTCCGTTATTTAATCAGCCAACGACTTTACTCAATAAATACATTTTTATTTTGCTTTCTACTGAGCCTGCTGTCCTAGTGTAGTGGTTAGTTACAGGATTGCCATGCCGAATGTGGCAGGTTCGAATCCCACAACAGACACTTTTTTTGTGACTTTTCTTTTAATTTTTTTTGTTTCGATTTTAACAGTTATTGTTAGGATTTGGGTTATGATTAGAGTTTATTTTAGGATTATTACTGCGCGTCATATAGTTTTCAAAACTGGCTTTTTTCAAAACCGGCTGCCGGTCATATAGTCACATCGAACATAGCCTGCGTGCAACATAGTTGCAAAGAACATAAAAAGCTCTAGAAAGACATTTGACAGGTTTACTGTATGTTTAATATTTACGTTTAAATATGTTTACACATTCTCTAGAACATTCGCTGTGTTTCACTGTTTCCCAAAACATCAAACCTGTTTAAACAATTTGCTCTTCGTACAAGAACTTCAGATCTTAAAATCAGTACATAGGCTTTAGCGAAGTACAACAGACGAATTTAAAGTAATTTTCTGAATTTTGTTCGACGCAACTTCAACGTGTCAATATATCAATCATAATTATAACTCATGTTGACGAAGTCAATGAATTGCAAAAATTCGTCTATTGTGGGTTTATCGTTTATTTTTATATGCATAACTGCCTTGTTTTCAAATCAGATTCATCAAATTGTGTTTAAAACATTGAAACTTGAACACTGTTATTGTTTTAATACTTCGATCTACTTTATTATTTAATTTACAATAATCAAGAAGACAAAGTTTAGGTTCGTAAATATGCTGAACTTTAAGGGACTGATTACATGGGTAAATTTTTGGGCTGAAAATAAGTTCGATTACATGAGCAAATACACGGAAATTGTGCAGAAGCATGTCGGTAATTGTCAGTGTTTAGTACTGTTTACGCCTGCGCAATGAACTTTCACACGCTAAATTTAGCCTGGCTGAAATTTTTGAGCGATTATACAATATACATGGCAAATTTAGGTAGCGGCAACCGGGCTAAAATTTTCGTCATGTAATCGGTCCCTAAAATAGGTTTGTTCAAACGTCGAACTTTTCATGTGCAATGAAAAGTTTGACGTTTGAACTATAACGTAATACTAAAGTTACTATCGCAAGGGAAGTGCTGCCTCAAAATCCAAGGCAGTCGTAATATTGTGCAAAATTACAAAACTAAGTGGTGGGCTAGTTATTGAACTCAAGTCAGAGGTAGTATAGCCTCGTACCCATGCGGTTATGGTTCAGGTAATACCAGAGCAGTGAGTTCTATATATATATGGAGCTCACAATGAGCTTGCTGGACCATAGGTACATACTAACTCTGGCGCTCTCTGGGATACGTTAGACATCTATCAGGAGTAAGACATTCATTATACACAGCCAGGGCCCCCTGTACATGCTGCACGTCTGAGTACCGGCCACTTGTTGTGTGTTGTAACCATTCTCAACATCTATTCACAATTATAGTAGTTCATGAACATGTGTAATATTAAACAGTTGCATAAAAATGCAGTTGAACATAAAGGTAAAATACTTGTATACAGTAACAAAGCTCTCTGTACCTTGGCTTGCATAAAAATGCAGTTCAATATGAACACAAAACGTTGACATTATAACAGCTGATAAAGTAAGTTAATCAAAATTTGTTTCTTGCATAAAAATGCAGTTCAATATGAACACAAAAAGTTGGCATTATAACAGTTGATATTCTAAGTTAATCAGAATTTGTTTCTTGACATTATAACAGTTGATAAATTTGGATAAAAATGCAGTTCAATATATCTCACAGCTGTGTATGAGCATATCGGAAACGATGAACTCACACCAATATACACCTAAAATAGAAGGTAAATCTTAGGTAAAATAGAAGGTAAATCACAAACAAATGATTTGATAATTGTGATATTGATAACCATGACGAGTAGCATATTATAAACAATGACAATTGTCTCCTTGAAAATTTAATAGCGAGTTTTAGTAAATTTAATAGAGAAATTCTAGTTGCCTTACCTAATTGACAAGAGTCAAAGTTAAAATTCGCAAGCACAACCAGGCTAAAGCACAGCTGCCAGAAGTTCATCAGACGAATGAAGCTCTCTAAAGTTTCCGTTGACGAGTTCCGAACATTTGATTCG
Source organism: Chrysogorgia sp. JL179-B06 (assembly GCA_035772405.1). Lineage (NCBI taxonomy): Eukaryota > Metazoa > Cnidaria > Anthozoa > Scleralcyonacea > Chrysogorgiidae > Chrysogorgia > Chrysogorgia sp. JL179-B06. Next base: position 742,597 of record JAYKKM010000404.1, on the reverse strand, counting down.
GATAGTTTACGCATCCGGCGATTATACGAACATCTACGAGTTACGTCATAAAACGTCATAAATCTGTGGACATCCAAACATCCATGATCGTAATTTAAAGTCGATCGACTATACATAGTTCCGCGAAGAGGTCTGGGCACGAGACACAGCAACCCAAGTCAAGATTAGTGTGCTGCCTACGGCAGCAATTATGGCCTGACACATTTTGCAAAACTTTTATTGTAAACAGAATATAAATGCATATTTACTAAAAAACCGTTACTCGTTTTTTTACTATTCTATAAATGTAAACTACAGGGTGTATGAAAAAAAGCGCAACCTCGGAATTTCCCAAGAAATCCACTTAGCACAAAAGATTTTAGGCCTCTGGGAATTTAACTGTTGTTGATACTTGTAAACTAAACAACTTTCATTAAATAAATGCATAAATTTCGATTCAATTCTGCTTTACGTGCTCGAGTTTGTAGTAATTAGATAGTTATGCCCCTGGAATACGATTACAAGCTATTTTAAATTCCCAGGGGCGAAAATCTTTTGTATTTAAGAACACAGTGGATTTCTTGGGAAATTCCGAGGTTGCGCTTTTTTTTATACACCCTGTATACTATAACATTGTAAACCCCAGCAATCAATGTGAACAATCCTTCTTGGTAAAAATAAATTCATATTATCATTGTTGTAATTATTTGAACTGGTAGCGTTTGTATTAGATAAGATATCCAGCGTGGCGGTAATATCCGTACGTGTCAGCTGCCTCTAAATCACCAACTGCACACCAAACTGCATGTTCTAAATTGTCGAACACAATATCTTCGTATCGGTACTTCAAAAGATATTTAAGCTTTGAAAACATTTCCTCGGCCGGGTTAAAGTCTGGTGAATACACTGGTAAGTACAAGAGTTCCATCCCTAAGTCGTCTAAACAGCTGCGAAGAGCCATTTCGGCTTCTCCATGATGGACAGCAAGGTTATCAACAACTAAAATATCCCCAACCTCCATTACTGGTCTTCGGGTGCCTGGATCAACCGTGTTTAGTGCTTCACCAAAAAACCTTAAGAATTCAATGGAATTCGAAGCACCTGGAATCATGTTTGCATATTTAACGCCATCAATACCTGCTAAAAAATTCAAAGTTATGTTGGCGGTTGATAGGTAGCGTCGTGAATCAATACATTGTTCTCCCACAGGTGAATAACCGTAAACTCTGTGTCCGCTATCCGGCAGCTGAAATCCTGTCTCATCAAAAAATTTTACTGTAGAAGGATCTTTGTCTGACAAGTAATCAAGATACAACTGCGTATAGACAAGGTTTTCATGCGTGAATCGCTGAGCTGCACACTTCCCTGGCCGTTTGCGCGAGTAGTCTTTGGTGCTTGGTAGTCTATTGCGAACATGTCTTGATATTGTGGAAGTTGACACTTCCCCGCAGTCACCAAAATTGGACAATTCAGATTTCATTTCTTTAAGTGAGGTCGATCCTTTATTCAGCACAATAGTTTCCAATAACATAGAGTCGCTAAATGATAGTTTACTTGGTGTTCTGATGTGCTTCCTTGGACAAGGTTCAATGTCGCCTTTCTCCCGATATATTTTCGCGTACTTCGAAACAGTTGAAGGTCGAATACGTAACCTTCTACTTACTTCGCGTATCGGCATTTGCGCCGCCATTTCTATAGCTTCATATCTTAAACACATAGGTAAATCTACGCCAGGTACATAGTTGCGTCCAACACTATTTTTCAACATTCTTGACTCATTGACTGCGGGATTCAAACTTCGCGCGCAAAACGTCACATGTTTGCCCATATCATGCTATGTTTGATGTCCAATTAGATCATGTTTTTGTCTGACGTGTTTCCGCTTAGGTGCAACCGACAGTATCGAAGTGAATAATACAAATATGAAACAATGTAAAAACGACGCATTCACTAAAACTCACGTTGATAAATTGTTCAATCAAATTGAAACTGATTTCCACTGCCCTGGCAAGAACTGTGTTGGCTTCACCTATCCTGCCATTCTTTCGAAGAAATTCCGCTTTCTTCTTGTTTGCTTCTCTTAATCTTTATTAGGAATACAACACGGAATATCAGCCACACACTCACAGTATTTCATCTCTCTCAAAGCACATATTAAACATTCTCAACAAAAGCACATAATACCTCTTTCTCCGTGCACGCTCGGTCTTTTCCTGGTAGTGCCATGCCATCAAACACAACTATTGGTCGTACATGTTTTCTTTTCAGAAGCTCCAAATACAATTTACAAATTACTAAAACCCTATAAAAATAATACACACTTTTACAGCAGTGTTAAAATATAAAGTTAAATTTAAAATTAGGAATTTCTCCATGTGTATTTCTCACCTTCGATCGTCGCCACATTGCCTGTAGCTGATTGCAATGGCTTTATGTAGCCAACAAGATGCGTCCACTGCCACTACAAGGCCTTCAAACGAAGCCAAATTAGTTCTGGTTGTCACCTCTTTTATAAAAGGAAGAAGCTTTTTAATTCCCATTCTACAAAAACTGCAACTGGCGATTCCCTGACTGAATATATGAATATATTACCGAACGCTGGAGGACAAAGGTGTTCACTCGACCACGGCGAAATGACAATGAGCCCGCGGCCTTCATATGCATAAACACCCATGATCCTTTGGTGGCTTGTGACGCACACTGCCTTTTGTCGCAGTATCACATTTTAATGGCGTGAAAAAAACGCAAATACCATGGTATGTGAGCCATGAAAGCCAGGAAAATCAGAAAAAAAGTCTGGCATATAAACGCTATGTTTATGAACACACCAAAAGTGTTAGACGCGTCTTTCAGGACATTTTTTAATGGAAGCGAGTATAACTTAAATGTCCACTTGTGCTTCATTGTGAAATATACTAATCGCTGCTTCAGGATCAGTTTTGGACTCTTCTGTTTATTTCCTTGCTGAGTTTTGGTAGAACAGGGGTCTTGTTTATAACACCTCTCTGTATAGGCATTGCGCATTTTCATAGAGCGATGTAAATAAAAGTGAAGTTGTGGCATTGCACAGACTATCTTCTTCATTCGACTTGCCTGCACAAGTTGAACTCATTGAGCTATTGAGTTGAACTCTTTTGGTACTTTTCCATCAGGGTTATAGTCCTCCTTGCACCTTGGATCTTCGTGATTTCGTATGTGCAATCGGTCAATCACTTTCGCTATATCCGCCATGCATTATTTAGTGGTGCTGGGAGTGGCAAATCTTATTTTCATATTGTCAACATGGCACATATTGTCATAAGACAAGGTCGTTGACTTAATTGCCATGGAACCTCCTCATTCGAACCATTGGCCAGCATGGGCTTGAATTTCAACAGGAGCCATGAAGAGGTCAAGAAGGTCAAACTTGATAATCTGCGAGATATCAATGGGAATCGAGTTCTGTATCGATTCTTAACAGCGGTGCAAGAAAGCATGTACTATCCTGGCTTTGGCGTTAAGACAGTACAACGTATTGTTCATTAGTGTGGTGGCATTCCAGCAGATATCTGCAGTGAACGTAGTTTCCCTCGAACAAATAGAAATAAACACTAACTCAGGTGAGAAGATATCTTGTGAACAATTTAGCAGCGAGACTAATTTTAACACACATTAAACTGCTGAAGCAGCGATTAGTATATTTCACAATGAAGCACAAGTGGACATTTAAGTTATACTCGCTTCCATTAAAAAATGTCCTGAAAGACGCGTCTAACACTTTGTCATATAATGTGGGAATTATTGTTATTATTACTATCTTGTAATCAGATACACGTATCTGACGCATGTTATCAAAGCTCTTCAGTTAGGAACGAAAACAATGAACAATAGAGGGAACGGCATCTATAGAAAGGTTGATTGACTGTCGTGTCACTTAGAAGTCGAAACCCAGAAAGGACGTTATAGAGCTCGATGTAAATAGTTATATTATGGAATTGATAATAAAGAAAATACTCGTTTAGAGCAAATTGAATGTGTGATTCGATGGTTACGCAAATTACGCAACACACTTTTGGTGTGTTCATAAACATAGCGTTTATATGCCAGACTTTTTTTCTGATTTTCCTGGCTCTCATGGCTCACATACCATGGTATTTGCGTTTTTTTCACGCCATTAAAATTTGATACTGCGACAAAAGGCAGTGTGCGTCACAAGCCACCAAAGGATCATGGGTGTTTATGCATATGAAGGCCGCGGGCTCATTGTCATTTCGCCGTGGTCGAGTGAACACCTTTGTCCTCCAGCGTTCTGTAATATATTCATATATTCAGTCAGGGAATCGCCAGTTGCAGTTTTTGTAGAATGGGAATTAAAAAGCTTCTTCCTTTTATACAAGAGGTGACAACCAGAACTAATTTGGCTTCGTTTGAAGGCCTTGTAGTGGCAGTGGACGCATCTTGTTGGCTACATAAAGCCATTGCAATCAGCTACAGGCAATGTGGCGACGATCGAAGGTGAGAAATACACATGGAGAAATTGAAAAGAAATATTTGACCTGTGTAGTCATGGGTGATTATAGTATTTCATTTCAATGTTTTCCTCACTGATTGTTGACCCAGCATATTTTTTACTTGTATTTTTTTGCATGAGCAGATGTTCCCCAATACTATCTGCATAATGTCCACCTAAAGGCCTAAACCTATAGCAAGACAGCAGATGAAAAAGTATGGATTGAGATTTCCAGGATTTTAAAAGATTTAAAATAAAATAAATTAATGAAATAAGATATGCTGAGGTGAACCACGAATAATGGGTCATGTGGGAACAAGTCAATACATTTACTGGCCACAGAACATATTGTTTCGATGAAAGAGCACTGCTTTCCTCGAGACTGGCCACTGGAACCTTCATGGCCTTGATGAATACTTCCACGAGAAACTACTGTTCTTACCGTGAATTTTCTGTCAAGATCAAGGAAGAACCGAGGTAAGAACTCAATGGGAAGAACTTCCAGAAGATAGCAGAACATGCGCACTTGAGTCACTTTCGAGCTCATATATCGATGACGTAATGCCGACACAAACAAACAAGCGAAAGATCAAGATCTTGTCAGCTATACATAGCTCGGAAAAAGGACTGGACACGAGTTAACACAGGAACGTCTAGAAGGCATTGACGAGCAAATAGAGTGAATTAACGAGCAAATAGCTGACATGTTCAACCCTCGTACCAGCCTCCTTGTTAATTGGATTGTAACCGACTCCAAAACAACAAAGGTCCTAACCCTTTGGCAAACGTTTTCTTGAGAAATAAACCACCCCCAAAGCTATAGAATATATCAAAGGAAAGTTAAATGATCTATTTACAACATACGTACAGCTTTATCCCGGTAGCTAACTTAGTTCTCTTTTAAAGCGCAGATAATCGAACATGCCCAAAATATAATTTTCCTAATACGGATACCATTGTAAACAAAAACACGGCTGTCTTCGACGAAACAATATGCGTACAGCTTATCCTGCTAGCGCACGTAGTTTTCTTAAAAAGAGCGGATAATCGAACATATCGTAGCGTGTTAACAATCCCACATCCAGTGGGCTGGTACGAGTGCCATGTATTTGTTCGTTAATGCCTTGTATTTGCTCGTCCATGCCTTGTATTTGCTCGTCGGTCACTTCCTTATATGGAATATGTACTAGAAGTACATATGCTCCCTGAGGGGAGGCAGCAATAACAAAAATAGGTACGCTTCATGTGCCCACTGCTATTCAGGTTGGAGATGAAATAACTTGGCTTAGGGATGAAAATATGTAATGAGGTACAAGTATACTGAAATTAATATTAAAATGGAAAATTAAAATGTCAACCTCGTCCCCAGCGCCTTATCCCGCACCCTGCCCCGCCCATTTGATTTAATGTGAGTTATTACAAAATGTAGCTCACTACCTGAATAGCTACTATGGTGGTGTATTAGGTCAATGAAAAACACTGAAAAGTAGTTGCTGACAGTACAAAATTGAAAATCAATGTACATGTATTAAAGCTCCATTTATTAAACATGTATTAAAATTGTATTAAACATGTATTAAACATGTATTAAAGCTCCATTTAACAAATATAAAAATACATGACATGAATAATACATGCTGTACTTCATAGCAGTTGGACGCATTTAATTGTCAGTCACATGATTATAAACAACATACCAGTTGAATGCATTGTAATATACTGAGTTTATATGTGAGTTGCATGAACAACATAAACATGAACAAAAAAAGTAAAGCAGTTGAAACTATGAGTTCCATCAATCCAGAGTCTTTCCATCAACTTTCCATCAACTCATTGTACAATTTCAATCGATGAAACAATCTTAGTACCATTGTTATAAGTGATCTTGACAATTGGCAATTCGCGCAAGCTATCACTTCATCATTCAAAACATCACCATTACTTAAAGCTAACACAATCTTCAAGACATCATTGTCAAGGTAATGTTATTTCCATTTGCTACGACAATGCACTTAAGATAACAATGACTTCCACACCTGAGACTTTCTGCTTCAAACCACAGTTTGTGCACTTGACCACTTTTACTTGATTGGGAAGAACTTTCTTTCTACAGCTCATACAGGTATACTAGCCATCGAAATTGGTAACACCTAAAATTTCGCCAGTAATAGTGGTAGTCGTCAGTGATTCATGCAGCTCTTTTGGTTTCGCTACTGGCTCCAGAAATGGGTCACATGCAACGATCGTGCAACCTTCAACTGGGGTATTTACATACATTTTATTCTGGTATTTATTTACCCTAATTTTTTCTAAAATGTATGTTGAACCATCGCTAACTTCATAGACGAAATCTTCCCATAAAACTATTTTAATTGGCCCATGCAAATCAACAAGGATGGCTTCGGATTTCTTCTTTTGGCCATACCTGGTCAATACACTCTACCCCAGTTAGCTGGGTCACTTTTGCCTTCATCGTTATTGACTGCGTTTCATTCACATTTGACAGTGAAGCAATGTTGAGATCTTGCTTTTGCATTGGAAACGAAACGTTGGCCTCTTCCAGTTTAGTGGCGCGATTCATCAATATAGTTGAAGGATCAGCATCTTTAACGCGCACTTTTGTGAACTTTACTGGCGATTTTCTTTCAACAAACGAGTCGAATTCACTATGTTTGGCAGATGAAAAAACAAACCCCTCACCATTTTAGAGGAAGTTTGTATTATCATGTCAAAATAATTTGTCTTGTTGCTGGTCCTCACAGGAGAAAGGTTATGAATATAATCTTCAATCACAGGGTCTCTCTCCACATTCTTGTTAATACTGTTAGCTTTTTTTGGCGATCGTGGCGTTGCCTTGTCCTGAATGTTGTCTCGCACATATTTGGGGGGTTCTTGGCTCAATACTCTTGTTAATAGCTTCGTCAGCCTTTGCCTTGGGGTCAATGTTGTTGTCTCCCGCATTGCTAGAGGATTCTTGACTAACGTCTTCATCATCAAGGCCAAGGGACTTCTCCCAGTCCAAGATCGTCAAGTCACTAAAATATTACAATAAAACACGTCGTAAGTAAAACATTGCCACTTAAAAAGTTAAAGACTCTCATGCATGTCGCACAAATCGAGCTGATAGACTCACGAAAAGACGGACGTTTAATAGTAGACCGAAAGCGGAAAGCACGAGCAAATATGCGAACGCATTTCGTTCCGACATCGATCGATGATATCAATTCACAATTCGAGTCAACAACCCACTTAAAAGACAAAGCAATAAGAACACCCACCTGTCTCCCATCGACACAGAAGCACAATTGTGTATAAACAAACCAACAAGTAATCCACAAAGGGCACAAAGGTGCACAAGTATTCAGTATTGACTTCGCTCAAGTGTGACGTTCACCATGCGGTCGAACGTTTCCGGCATACGTCACAACCTCGTGTTACGGAAGCCAACGGAAACCAACGAAAATTCGCCAACACCTTTGAAGATCGCCATTAGCTTATATTGATCTATTAGGTTTCTGAATATTTTGAATAAGAATGGAGCGATTTCTAAAGAAACAAAGAGAAACAAATTAATACACAAATAAATGAACTAAAAAAGAAAACTGGCATGAAAAAATATAATCCAATATATAAATACCTTTGGTAAAGAGCAGCTATAGGTGCACAATGTCTTCATCTTGTTTAAGATAAAGACAACATCGTGCACATAATTTAATTAATCATAGGATATATGATTATTAAAATTGATCAACCATTAGTAGCATAGTTATGGATTAGTCTTTGTGGGAAACTATCTCACCAGTATGAATTGTGCGACTTGACCAATATTTTGATGTTTCAAATCAATGGAAATCTATTTTGTACCTGAGTCAATTCGTTTGAATTGATTGTAAATTCCGATTATAAATGTGATCAATTAATGTTTGATTATCTGTTGTAAAATTAGATACTAGCTGCCTATAGCCATTGTCTCTCACCATAACATTGTAAAGTGGTTGCCATTCTGTCTCAACAATCCAATTCACATTGAAATCTCCAATGATCATATCTGGCTGTAAAGCTTCATCTGCAACAATTTCAATCAATGCAGAGCATAGATGTCTTAGAGGAACCTTTGCAGAGCGATAATTGTCAAGTCTTGATTGTTGGGATTAACATTCAATGCCATTAATATTGTGACTGTAAGGATATCCCTCAACAAATGGTATCCTGCTCTACACCGCCGTATGGTCGTCTATTATCATCATGATTTCTTACATCATTTCGAAATAGTTGATAACTATCAATGTTGTACATTTCATCATCATCGAATGGACTGGATCTTGTTTGTGTAAATATTGCTATATCGCTGCAACAAAAATTAAGGTCTTTTCGAACATCGTCAATGTGTTTGAGTGAACGAGAATTTAAATAACACACTTTTGAAGTGGGTATAACAAAGTTCCAAGCTTCTCTGTCCTCAGTTTTTCCATTTCTGCAACCACTTGTGGATCCACAGCGATTTTATTTTCACACAGGTCAGTAATATATAATCCTTCTATTGATTAAATCAATTTACAAATCAATGTAATTTATTAAAAAAACACGGACACAGGGATGCGGACATGGATACGGATTAGAAATTAAATTGTTCTACATTTTAAATTTAAATTAGCTTGGTAGGACTAGCCCTCTTTGCCGAGATGAATTTCAGCTCGTGTTTACATGAGCTGGCAGAGCTGCCCAAGCTGGCTCGCTCAAAACCCAGAATCCCACTTTTGCAGACAAGTTTTCAAAACACAAGCAGGCAGGCCTTGCGAAATAAAGTTCTCCAGGTAAAATTGGTAAAGTAAACTTTGTCGCTTGTATGGAGCTTTTATTTTCGACCCAGCCCTGGTAGGAGGGCGATATCTCGTAGCGATGTCTGTTCTTGGGGAGTGTTAGTGATTAATAATGAGTGTTGGCCCTCCTCTCAAATAAACTGATTTTGAGCTGATATTGCTATCACCCGTGTTAGCTAAGTTTCTGTTAGTGTTAGCTAAAACTCGGAGCGAATCAAAACACATACGCCATCTTAATTGGTTTACTGTTAGGAGCGAGGTTCAAGAATATGAGAAAGTTGTATTTCTATGGTTGAGTTTTTCCATTTTCGAAAACAAGACCGCTTTGGCGATTGCTGAACTATTCAGGTAACAATCTATGAATATGATGATGCGAATTAAGGGCTTGTTTTAGATAGTTTCAGCAGAGTCAGGTGCCGGCAGTTGAGGCTGGAAACCAGGCACTAGGGACATTTAGCATGGCGTTTTTTCTGGCAAACAGCAAACCTCAAGATGTCATGTGACCATGGTCTTGCCGTCGAGGTTTGTCGTTCACGTTTCAACGTGTGGAAGCCCTTCTAGAGGTAAGTGACTTACGGCAAGGGTTTTTAGCAACTTAAACTAAATACACTCGCATTTAAGGCTAAAATTTAGGTTTTTGCATTTTAGGCTACTTAAGTTAAGTTTTTAACATTTGAGCATTTACATAAAGTAGTGTGAGCAAAGGGAAAACAGACATGGCGGCTCTAAATTATGTGCTAGTAAAGGGAACAATAGTAGCTGGATTTTCATGTTTTGGTGATGAATTCTAAGAGAACAACTTTGATAATTTAACCTTTAATAAATTTTGATTTTGTAGAATATGGTTCCTTTCAGGTGGTCAAACATCTCCAACGATGTCATGCTCGCAATCGAAGTTGCAGTTGGGAGGAGATTGGCAAGGTTCTCTCAGCTGAGTTCAATACGGTTGAAAGAAAGGTTAATTTATCTGTACGAGCATGCCGAGAAAGACTAGATCGCTTAATTAGCAAGTACTTGGAAGAAGACAAAAAGGCTCTTAAACGGTGAGCTTGTAAGAGTTTCTAATAGTAAACAAGTCGTAATGATAAAATTAATTTGTGTATATACCATGTAAAATGTTTATGTAGTTTTTATATTTAGTTTACATAGTGTTTGATTATCATTCGTCACCATGCAATCGTTTATATACAGTATAGTAATTTTGTTGTTGTTGATGTTATTGTGAATAGGTCTGGCACTGAGGAAGAATTTTCACAACTTAATCAATTACTTGAGGATATTCACACCTACAGAGGAGATTTCAAATAGAGAGAAAGAGAATAGGAAAGAGATAGAGGACAAAAAAAGGTGAAGAAATGAGGGCAGCTTCTCTCACTGGAATGGCAAGTAAGTTTGCAGCAATTTTAGGTTTGGACTTTTTTTTGAAATATTTATTGGGTCTTGTCCAATAATATTTTCCTAGAGTTTAGTTTAGTTTAGTTTAATAAATTTGCCAATATTACATACAAGTCAAACACTGAAAACATTTACATACAATAGTTACAAATATGTGGCAGGGAGTGGAAACAGGACCGAAGTCCCAATTGACATCCAGGAAGTCTGCCATCTCAGAAAATGATAGTTCTAAGAGTTCTGATGATGCTGATGATGATGGCACTCATGATACCTGTGCTAGCACTAACAAAGAGAAACATGGTAAAAAAACCTTGTTGTTCTTTAACAATTAAAGCCATGTTTATAGGCTTTCTATGCTTGTAATAATGGCAGATAATTTTAAACAGAGCAGAGTGAAAACAGACTGATTAATCCTTTGTTAAAGCTCTGTAGGGCTATATGATTTGCATGGGGGGTGCGGGTACTGGGTATATATCCCACCTCAAGAATTTTCAATATATTGTCTCACTATAAACAACATCTCTGAGGTGGGAGGGATACCCAATTCATCGACCTGAGCTGCTTTACCATTCTTGCTATGCTGTTGGCTGGAACAATGGACTGGTCCGAGCATAAATACTTTTCTCTGTTTTCAGCTGCTAAATCAGAGAGACCTGCAAGGAAATGAGCCTCGGGGAAAAGTACAAGCAAAAGGCTAGTTTAAGGGATTTTCAAATAACTAAAAGTAAAATATAGGACTTACATAATTACAGTTTTCGATATTACACCTGCACATGTGATTTAGCCAGAGCCAAAATCGAGTCTCCACTCAGTCTCTAATTGCTCTTCGAATTATTTTTTTGTATAAAATGATTTGGCATTTCAATAAAATTATTGAAAATAATATTGTCAATAAATTTGGTTCTGTTACACAATGTTGTAGTGAATGTGGGAGAGCTCGGAGGAGACATTGTCTATCATCAATTGTGTAGAATTAATGTTTGTGGAATTGATAATTATACTTATGCTTCTTCGTACTACTTTGAGATTCTGTGCTAATTTCGACTTTTCTAAAAAAGATAAACCAAAGTTTTAATAAAGTTTTTGAAAAAATAACAACTGACATTTGTTCCATAATCATGAATGTTCAGCAGGCCGTCATGCAGGACAGCTCGCAAGAAGTCAAGTTTTCGTATAGTTTCGCTAATCGTGTACGTTAATTTGTAAGGTAATAAAGGTTTTCTAACTGTTTTGTATTAATAGTGGAATCGTTATCGACTTCAACGGAACAATGAAGTTGTGCCAGTTGTATGAACTTCTAAAGTTTCAATACGTTGACATAGTAAAAGTCATTAAGAAGCCAAACGAATTACTTACCTGATCACTTTCCTCCGTTTATTAACAGGCTCTCCATTATTTGGAATCTCAGTGACTTCCTCATTCCCTATATCATGGAAAATATGTCTTATAAACTCCCTTGACAATATGTTGTATCTGTTAACCTCAGATATTACAGCTATTCATTTGCTAATGTTGGTAGTGGAAGTTTTCCTTCTATAGTTGGTATTGTGTATACTGGTCTTTTGATTGCTTTGTTGATGGTCTGACTGGGGTCAATACAGATTATAATTTTTCCTCCTGGTTTCTCTTTCACTAGCATATTTGAAAGCCAGTGCGTTGGCTGAGAAACAGGCAATATTGTTCCTTCGTCACACAGCCTTCGTAACTCTTTGTTTACTTTGTCTAATTTGGCGATGGGAACTCGGCGAGTAGGAGCATGTACAGGTCTGACATTGGGGTCCATCTCGATATGTAAAGGTTCTCCAAGTGACTTGTCTCTTCCAGGTTTAAATACATGGCTATACTGTGTCAAGACATCTTCTTTTGTTAGTTGACCGAGTGGCGGGGATTTGACTTGGACATCTCGTCCACAAAGTAGAGGCGGCTTTGTTGGTGGTACGTCGACAACCAAGAAATCAATTAGCTGTATCTTTCCATTTTTTTTACAACAAAGTGTTATTTGGCCTTTTGGTTGAATGGTTTGACTTCCATAAGTGTGTACTATAGCTTTACTTTTCGAGACTTTTATTTTTGGGAACAATTTCTTCAACATACTTTCTGGAATAGTATTACAAGTCGACGCTGAGTCAATTTGTGTTTTGATTATTGTATCTCTGTCTTTGTCTATTAGTTTCAAATATACGAAAAATTTCCTTCCATGTTGCTTTCCGTCTTGTCTAATTTCTGAGTCGCCAACGTTGTCTTCACTTTCGGTTGCAAACAAATCCTCTTCCGAATCGTCTTGAACTTGATGCGACTGTTGTTGTCTTCCTTTATTCATCAAACCCTTCCTACAGGCACCGGAGAAATGGCCAATCGCATCAAATTTGTTACATTTCTTCTTGTATGCTGGGCAGAATTGTTGACGAGGCTGTCTGTGATTGCCCTTGCACCAAAAACAAAGTGACGTTGACATTGTTTGTTCGTCGTTACGGTCTGCATGATAACTTCGGCCTTTGTTAGTGTTATAGTTTTCTTGTGGCAACCCTCTGGCAGTTCTACGATCTGGTTGATAACTTCGGACTTTGTTGTTGTAGTTTACGTGTTCTTGTGCCGATGCTCTGGCAGTCTTCATCAATTCGTTTGATACTGGATTCGTTTTCGATTCGTTTAGTTTTACGCAGACCTGACACCATGTTACATCTCTGGTTGTGATTAATCAACTTCCTTTATTACACAATGGTTCATACTTATATAACATAGTACTAGAAATACATTATATGCAACACCCCTCGCCCACTACTGTTTGAAACTTTTATAGTTGCTAATTTACTACTGTAATACAGTACTGTAGTTATGCGCTTTGTCCTAGTGACGTCATCAGCGTTCAATAATTTTTGTTTTGGACACCTCCGTTATTCGACGGAATTGGGGAACAGTGACACCAAGGACTGTTAAAGAATGAAGGAAGAAAGTGCATTCTCTTTATCATTCAAATGTCTAGGGGTGCATATAGTGCAAATGTATGGACATCAATTTGGTTTTAATACAGTATTAGGGATTCTATCCCGATTGTTGGTGAGGATAGATGCTCTTGAGGTCTCAATGCAGGGCAGAGAAACTGACCTTTCCTAAGTCTGGACATGAAACTGATCGGTTAATAGAAACCCTAGGATTGGTACCATATGTTAGTTAAGAAATGTCTTGAAGGCATTTTACCACCATTTCTAAAGAACTATTTTAATCTCAATGAATTTGTTCATTGCATACATGTAAGATCATTATCTAATATCTATTGCCTTAATTGACAGTACTACATTTGTAGGATTTATACAACTTTCAAGTTATAATTAGTTTTTGTAACATATTGTAGACATACAGTACATATGAATACAGTATGTGTAATAAATTTATATTTGTAATAAATAATAATTGTAATTTGTTAGGAAACAGGACCCCGTCAATACCAGTGTTAGCATTCAACAGGCTATCCTGTATTTTTATTAGTATTATTAATAATGCCTAAACTTTTCCCAATCCCAGAATGTATATATAGTACAACTCTCTCGGTTAAGTATTTCAAAATTTGTCTAAAGATTTCTGAACAATCACAATGCAGACTATACAAGTTACAACTAACAAACAATAACATGACATGGTTGTTTTATTGAAGATAAAATATTGTTCAACGTACTGTATACATTGTAGGCAGAAATACAGATATTTTATAGGTTGGGAGACATTCAACGTTTCGAGCGAAAGCCCTTCGTCACGTCACTCAAGTCAAGATCGAGTCTTTTATAATTCAACGAAATGCTAATCCTAATATAACTACCTAACCAAATTACCAACCCTAACCAAAAAACTATGCTGAAAAGGCATATTAATGTATTAAAAATAATGTTTGTCGAACTCGACCGGAAATCGCCGGTTGTCACTATATTATATCAGTAATGCTAAATATATACACACTGCTGTAGTGAATGCAAGCTACATAGGCAGTACTGTATACCTATATCAACCGAATGTATTATGTTGAATTTGTAACCAGCTTCACTCTCCATCTGAGTCTCGGTAGCTCAATGGTTAGAAGCAACCAAGTTACAGGTTCGATTCCTGTCCAGGACTGAGAATCATTTTATGAGGATTCTACTCCAATCTCTCCCTTATTCACTATACAGCACTAGCAGTGTATATATTAACACTGACCAGTCATACAGTAATGCTTGTTTATATACTATAAATTGTAGGCCAGGCCCAGGTCGTATAAACACTGAAACACAGCTATAGTCTACTATATAGGCTCATTATTAAGCACAGAATAAACATACTGTATATTTCAAAATATGAACAAACACTTACTGCTACACTGGATATCGTCTTCGAGTCGCTTTGACTTGTTTCTGTCGCAATCCTTCTTGCTGTGTTGGTTTTGTTACATAAGTATTGAGGTTTTGTTTTTAATAACGACTGTCCCCTCTCGTTCTCTTCTGCTCTGCCAATCGTTATTTAAATTACTCATTTCACGTACATTTCACGTTTTTTTCGAGTAAAACAACACAAAATTATGTTCTCGCTCACGACCTTAGATAAATATCCTTGTTTACCTACTTTCTTCCCCGTGCACGTCATCGTAACCAAGACAACCGATGTCCGGTTGATGGATACCGATGTACGTGGCACAAACTTTTTACAGAACTAACTTCCCATATACGACCGGACATTGTACACGACCGGACATTCTACCACTCCGTCAAGATTATCACCCTCGCCCCAGCGCCGTCAGGGCGAGGGGATTATTAACATAATCATATTAGCATATGAGATAAACAGCTTTACATTAACATATATTGACATGCACTACCAACACTAACACTAAACACAGACCTATTAATCAACTAACAATATCTGGGCATACAGCAGGAATCGGTGTTCACCAGTAACGAAGTAAATTTACTTCGTTACTTCACTTAAGTAAAAAAAATCAGTATTTACTTGTAACGAAGTATATTTTTCAACAAATACTTTTTACTTCTAACGAAGCAAAAATTTTGTAAAATAATTACTTTTTTACTTCGTTACTTTTTGTTTTACTGGCAAAGTAAAGAAATTCGGTCTGTCCATCCGCTGGAGATCTAGAGTGGAGAAATCGTGTGAAGTTCATTTTGCGTGTGTATACGTTGGCAACTGTTGAGTTGGCGCCGCCAAACAGCGCCCAGATTAAAGTATACGTACAGTACCAGATTATCAATTGTCATTTGTCATGTTGGTTAGTGGTTCGATATATAGTTTATTTCAGAAGTACTTTTCTGGAATATTTTTTGCCATATTTTTACTTTTACTTCAGTAAAATTTTCCGGCCATACTTTTACTTTTACTTAATTACAAAATATCAGTACTTTGCTAAACACTGGCAGGAATCAATAGCTTTGCATCTTTACAATAATCATGCTGCCACCTGGAAGTTGCAAGTTGATGAATAGCTCAATGCAGCACATGCCTTTTGGGAAGTCAGTGCTAATTGAAAAGAAAATCTTGAAATATAATTGCTTTGAAATTGATTGCATTTAAAGAGTTAACTTTTGCTTATTTTCTCTTCAATTTTGCAAGATTCACTGAGTTTCTAAGGGTCAATTCCCAAATCACCTTCACAAAGGGCTCTGGGGCAGCAGGTCCTTTTTTTAGCATCTCCACACAGACTACGTCATAGACGACACATCAAGGTTATTTTCTCTGGATTCAGAAGCTTTACAAGAACCCTAACCATAACCCAAATAAAAACTCTAGTCCTAACCCTGAAAAGGAATACTAACCCTATTTTTAAACTAAATATTTCAATGATGTAATATTCTGAGCCCTTTTTGTCCTTCAGTGGTGGGGCAGTGGAAAGAGCCCACGGAGGCAAATGCCCCACCAGCATATGGTATTAAAAAATTCCCTGAAACTAGCCCGTGTGTTGATGCCTGGTGGGCCTCTTGTCCTTTACTTAGACTGTCGAGCGAACAGGGACATGCTCAATACTCATACATTTTGCGAGTTTTATCTGTTAAATACATAACATGACATACAGTACTGCTCAGAATTAACCTAACGAAAAACGCGTTCGAAACGTGCTCCGAACGCGTTCGGAACGGGTTCCATTCTCGTTCCGAACGAGGTCACGTAAGGATAAATATCGTGACCAAATCGGCCACGGTTCGGCGATCTTCGCTGTTTTCCGAACGTTAATCCTTAATCGAATCTCGATGAAATAGACTCTACTTTGGCCTGTCTCAATACACTGGGATCATTTAAACGATAGAAAACTGCGCAAACTCTACGACTGTTAAAATATATGTAAGAAACTGGATATAAACGGCGAACTGAATAGGCTTTCTTACCATGTAATTTGACAACATGCGCCTGGAAATTTATCTTTGCTCGTCCAATTCATCGAACTTCGAGCGCCTTCATTCTTCAATTAAGAGTGTCGCGATACTCAAGAAATCTTCGTTCTTCAATCAAACACAAGACACCGCACACTTGACTTTGTAACTATGAACACATGGCTTCACGACATGCCATGATCATTTGTTTTAAATCTCCCAGAATAATAATATCGGAACTCGTGACATTGTTGACGTTTTTGGACAAATTGAGAAAGATTATCTGATGTACGCTATAGACCCAGTGTTCACTGCCTTGCAGGTAACCTAGTTTACATAATGTACTATGTACTATAGTTTACATATTGTACTATGGTAGCCTCCTCCTCAGGCAACTCTCGGGGGATTGGGGCGAGAAAAAATCGCGGCGAGTTGCCTGCCAAAACGAGACAAGGTTGGTTCGATCTGCACATCTTGCTTGCGCATGACAAAGTCTAGTGTCGAGGGTAGGGAGGAAAAGTTATAATTTCCCGCAAGCGGAAAAGCGTTGAAGTCTAATATAGTGTTGACCACGCATAATAATATGCATACTGATGAGAGCAGCCTCAATCAGTATCACAAGCGACTTGTGTGGATCCATGCTTGGTTTGCTAAACCATAACGCTCAATAGCTTTTTACAAGTGATCGTGAAAACGATGCACATATTTTGCTGCTGGGGTTTTCTGGGTTTGTTGACTTATTAGCCTCTTTCTGGTGGCTTTTGGGAGCCGGGTGTTTAGACTTTAGGGGAACGGGTAATGCTGAGCGATATCAGTTTAACTCCTTGTGCACATGCAGTGGCAATACATCAGTCGATTCCCGGTGATGCCCACAGTAGGATTTGCGATTGATTTTGGGCGTTAGCTATACGATTCTGAAAGCGTTCATGATAAATGACGGCGACGCATCATTCAATCGATGTTCGCTACAAGATCTTTAATCTTTAAATCACTTTATTAACCAAAAGGACAAAGGGAAAGGCACAACAGGAAAACCCCAATTACTGTGCCCGATTTTTATTTTTTTGAGTCAATGCCCACGAGCGAATACAATGGCTTTAATAACTCCCGCTAGGCGTAAACTTAGAAAACTAAAGAACTTTTGGGTTGGCTGAATTGTTCCATGCAGGTTGTCAGATTTTCTTTTCCTCGAGCACGGTTAATTCTATGCAATGTGATTTTTCATTCTAGGCAATGTGATTTTCAGATGCGATTCACATCCGATTTTTACTTTTGTCACTGACTCAATAGAAATATGTATATTTGCCCAAAAGTTTTTTCCCTTATTGTGTTGAGATTTGTTTATGTGAGCACTCATGACACATACATCCCGACGTTTGAGAGATTTATCTGACTTACAACACGATCGAGGAGGTTTCAACAGAGTTTTGTTAATTTTGTGCCCTTGGACAAAGATTTTCCTAGTTTTTTCTTATCTTATTAGTATTCATATGGATGTATGGCGCATACATCCCGCGATACATCAAAGGAAACCGACTCAATGTAATAATGGTTATTAATTACCCTGAAATATGTATGAATCACGCAAGATCATAAAAAGTTTATAATTACCGTTGATGTTTATGCCCAGATGGACCTTCCGTTAAACTTGTTTGCCTTCCCTTCGTCCACAGCAACCAAAAGATTTCCGACAAGTGCCATTTCGATTGTGCTTCTTGCAATCGATAAAATTCTTTGTAATTTGGATATCATGACCCAAATGCTAAGTCAGCCAGCCCAGCTCGGATTCATTCATGTCCACGATCTGTGACACGGTAGCTATCATACAGTGCCGATCGCGAGTGACGGGTCACTCGCGCGTATAACGAGTACTCGTTTTACTCGCTACTCGCGCGTACTCACACCTCCAGCAACACCGAATTTGACTCGCAACTCGCTACACTCGCGAGTTGATCAGGAAACTGTCAATCACCAAATGATCAGGAAACTGTCAATCTGTCCTGTCAGGAAACTAGGACGAAGCGTAATACCGTTGTCGGAGATTCCATCATCAAGTGCGTGAAAGGCTGGGAAATATCAAATGCTACCCAGCGTGTTACGGTTAAATCATTGTCTGGCGCAAGTGTTAAGATATGAATGACTTTATCAAGCCAATACTCCGTAAAAAAACAGAGAAACTCGTGCTGCACATAGGAACTAATGACCTACGTAGTGCTAAACCACAGGCCGTTGCTGATAGTGTAATTGAGCTGGCACGCAAGATTGAACAGCAATCTCCTGGTGTTGCTGTTTCTGGGATACTCACAAGAACTGATGACAAGGCTATTGCAGATAGGGTAAGCGAGACAAATAGTTTAATGAGATTTTTATGCAATCAGAATGGCTGGGACTTTTTAATAAATTCTAATATAGGGACTTCTCATTTAAACTCCAGAGGATTACATTTAAATCCATCTGGTAGTCTGTTGTTACAAAATAATTTTAAATCATTTATTGCCCATCAAAATTGACAATCCAAAAGTGTGAGCGTTGATTCCTATAAATTTGAATCTAACTTAATTCCTAATTGTCCTAATGCTAAAGGATTTAAGATGGCTTTACTTAATATTGTAAGCCTACCTAAACATGTTGATGAATTACGTATATCTAAATTATTTCTGTACTTCGATCTTTTTGCTCTTAATGAAACCAGACTAGATTCTTCCATTTCGGAGAGGGGGAGGCGTTTCTATTTACCTCCGTTGCTCTATTAATTATATAATTCGAAATGATCTAGTTCCTGATGGTCTCGAAGCAGTTTGTTTGGAAATTTGTAAGCCAAATAGTCGAAATTTTATTGTTGCATCTGTTTACTGACCACCTGATTCCTCGTGTGAATTCTTTGTCGCTTTTGAAAAGATGATTGGGTTGATCGATGATGAGAATAAAGAGCTTCATATCCTAGGGGATTTAAATTGTGATATGTTAAATAGTAACCCTGATCAACCAACAAAAACTTAAAGCTATCTCTGAGACATACCAACTATCTCAGATGATCACTGAGGGCACAAGAATAACAAGTAGATCTTGTACCCTTATTGATCATTATGTAATGTCTATGACAGAAAAAATCAATCTGTCAGGTGTAATACATACGGGAATTAGCGATCATAGTTTAATTTATGGAATAAGAAAAATAAACCCTATCATAAATACATGCACGAAAGCCAAAAGAATTGAAGTAAGAAATATGAAAAGGTTTAACCAGCAACATTTTAATGCGGATCTCCTTGCTCAGCGATGGGAACAGATTGTTCTTAAATCAGATACGGATTCCATGTGGGCTCTTTGGAAAGAATTATTTTTGGAAGTACTTGACAAGCATGCTCCAGTACAAACATATAAGGAAGAGAACGTCTAGTATCCCATGGTTGACCGGGGAGATAAAAGAATTAATATTTGATAGAGATAAGAAAAAGCGTAAAGCGATGGTGACAAAACTATATGCGGATTGGGATGATTATAAGTCATCCAGAAACAAGGTCAATGTTGCTTTACGACAGGCCAAAGTTGATTACTATTGTAACAAAATAGCTAACCAAAATAATAATCCAAAAGAGGCATGGAAAACAATTAATAGTTTGCTTGGACGATCCTCTAGTGGTACTGTTGTGAATGAACTAAAGATAAATGATGTCAATAGTACTTCATCTGAAGAAATAGCTGAAGCGTTTAATACATATTTTTCTAATATTGGCACCAGTCTGGCCAACTCTATGGCTGACTCTGGTGCCACTTTTGAGCAATTTGTAAAACCATCACAATCCAAAATGTTACGTTTTAGGTTGGTATCAAATAGGAAAGTACTCAAACTCTTGAACGGTTTATCTAATTCTAAAGCAACAGGCCTTGACAAAATATCTGGAAAGATTTTAAAAGCCGCAGCTTCTGTTATTGCCTGCCCCATCGCTTACACATATTTTCAATCATGCTATCATTTCAAGTTATTTTCCATATGATTGGAAAATGGCTAGAATTTTGCCGCTTTATAAAAAGGGCCCACGAAATCTATCAGAAAACTATAGACCAATTTCCATTTTACCAGCAATAAGTAAAATAATGGAAAGAATTATGTATGATCAGATTTATGAATATCTTATCGAGAATACGATACTTTTTGACCATCAATTTTATCGAATAATGAAAGCAATACCCAAATTGTCGTCCAGGCCGTCGAAGATTGGTCAAGGGAAAATTTGATGCAACTCAACGCCGATAAGTGTAAGGAACTCCAGATAGACTTTAAATCAATTAAACACTCTTTTGAACCATTGTCAATTAATGGGTTGGATCTATCTGTCGTAGAGAGTGTGAAGATTTTGGGTCTCATAATATCACATGATCTTTCTTGGAACAATCATGTTAATGGAGCTATAAAGAAAGCCAACAAACGTATGTACTTCCTTGTATTACTTCGAAAGGCTAGTGTTCCCCTTCTGATATCCTAAATTTCTATTGTACGACTGTTAGACCTGTACTCGAGTATTGCTCAACCGTCTTTCACCACGCCTTACCTAAATATCTTAGTGACGATATTGAACGAGTTCAGAAACGGGCACTTCAGATTATCCAGCCAGGCAATAGTTATGAAGAGAATTTATCTCGCTTTGGCTTATCTACATTACGTAGCAGACGTGATTCTCATTGTTTAAAGCTTTTCAACTCAATCTCTAGTTCTTCTCACATTTTGCATAACCTTTTACCACCTAAGCATCAGCCTAAATATAATATAAGACGTACTCGCCGTTTTGATATTCCACTTTCAAGGACCGATCGTTTTAATAAGTCTTTTATTCCAGCTATGTGCACCATTGAGAATTATCATTAGTTTTCAACTTGAATTCTGTAATTAATGTATTTTTAATCTTCAATTTTTGTAAGTTTCTGAGTATCATTTTTTGTACATTTTAATCTTGTAAATTACGCAATTCAGCCTTTGGGCTGCTATGTAATTTGTTTTAATAAACTATCTACCTATCTATCTAATTATGCAACATGGCGGTTGTCAAATTTGCGAAAATTTAACTTAACGTGTAACACGATAACACAAGAACCATTAATCAGAATGAAGTGAATGATATATATTTTTAATGCTGATAACATGGGCTAGTTCCTTTGATTTCAGTTTAAAGCTTTATTTCAAAAACTGCAGTAACAAATTTGAATAGTAGGTGAAAATTCAATGTTTTAAGTTAATAATTAAGGTATTAAACCTCAATAATTCATTGTCAATGAAATATATTGAAATTTGAAGAGTGTCAGGAACTAGATAAAGTCATTAGCCATTAGCATGCCAAGTACCAACCTTGTACATCAAATATTAGAAAAGTTATGGTGTCACAAAGATTCCCCATGATGGCGAAATCGTTGAAAGCAGAAAATGCCATTTAAAAGTTTAGTTTAGTGTTTTTTCCCTTCAGAAACGTTTAGAAGCCACCTGCTTCATAGGTTTGTCCTTCATTATCCTTAGCAGTGTCAATATAGTTTTTCCTAAGGTGCCTTAATATTTTTCTTCTCTTTTTTACTCTGTCTGTGGGTTTTTTGCGGCCAGTAATTCTTGCTTGGTCGCAGTGTTCGGAACCTTTTACAAGTGAAGTATCCAGGAGTTATGTCCAAATCGCCAAATATTTTGATAAAGGAAATGTCCCCATCATTAAACTTCAACACAGCTAAACCAGTTGCATGGGCAACAGCTTCCTGCTCTACATAAGTAGATTTTGGACATCTGTCCCAGATACGGCCGTTCAAGCACTCGTTCACATTTTGGGTCAAGCCATGAGTACATTTACCCAACAAGTCAGGGTTACTGAGATTGTCAAATACCGGCTCAATGAAGTAAACAATGCACTTTGGAATCCCATTATTATGCTTGTATGTCTCACTGTCTCTTTGGTAACCGCACCAACTGTTCTCGCCATCAGGGCAGAGATGATGCTGAGGATTCTCATCGGTTGACGCAACATGATACAGTGATGCCTTTATGGCCTTGGCCATTTTACCAACATCATCCAGATTTTCTCTTATGGCCAAACCATAATAGTTCTGCAGAACATCAACTTTGCCATCAGTGAGCCTACCTCTACCATCATCAAGTTTAACACCTTTGTTGGCGTTCTTCAATTTTCGCAACCGACTTCCAACGCGCTTTTGCACGTGTCCGATGCACTCCAATTTATTGGGTATGCAGTCATCTCCATATGGCTTGCTTTGAACAATAGCATTGTAGGTTGACGAATCACCATCTACAAGCATGTCCTTATACTTGAGCCCTCTTGTAGTGAACGACCGTTCGAATATCCGCAAAGCTCCAGTCGTTTCCATGCTGCCGGCACTTCCTGCATGGTTGATTTTGCATTGGTGAGAGGCTTTCCATTCTCCATATCTTATGACATTGTTGGCACTTATCAGATAACACTTCGACATCCAGGCACTTCTTGGTATCCAGGGATATTATTGTGACGATGCCATTGTGAGATGCATGACCCCTCTTCTGCCAAGTACCATCTAAGGATATTCCGCATTCTTGGGATATACTTCATGGTAACAATACATATAGTCTCCCACCGTATTTTACGGTTATTGTTAGGGTTATGGTTAGGATTAGAGTTACGGTTGGGGTTAGGGGTATGGTTAGGGTTTAGGATTAGGGTTAGGATTTGGGTTACGGTTGGGGTTAGGGGTATAAAAAACAGATGGAAATCCGGTCTAGTGTTACCATTAAGTATATACCGCATTCTCCAGCACCATTCGCACTCATCTCCCTAACAGTCACAGCATTGCTCACCATGCTATCATTGGCTAACTGCTTCACTGCAGGCAAAAGCTTTTCATTTTGTATCTTCGTGAAGATCCGGCACGATGGTGGACAAGGCATATTCATGATCTTGCTGAAGGTTGTCATGGCAGTGTGTCCTCGACCAATTTCCCTGAAAGCCAGGATCGCTCTGACATTTACTTCATAAGGGCCTTGTTTCTTTGATGTGTTGAAACAATACTTCCACTCACACTCCATACTTTTACATTGCAAAACAATGTAACTGGAAAAGCCATTCTTTTTCTTCCTGTCACGATGAGAATCCATGTCACCTCCACACTCAGGACATTTCAAAATGTCATCGAAAACACCAAATAGCACCGACAAATCCATAAATACTGTGCCTTCCTTAATACTGGTGTCCACATTTCCCGAAATATCAGCCAACTTGGCAGTATTTTCGCCGATTTTCATCGCAGAAGGTCCAGGGCTTTCATCACCAGGTCCGCCATCTTTGATTTTTTTTGCCTTCTTTGATGTCTTTGATGGTGGATTTCTAGGCTTCTTTCTCTTTCTATTCTTAGTATTTCCCATTTATTTACTCCAAATTAATATCAGAGAAACAAAAGGACTGTACTACAACACTAAGAAATTAACTTTTCGCCTTAGAAATGCAAAAAAAAACAGAGATATTTGTAGCGGATTTTGCACACAACGTGAGAATCGATCATGAGTTTGCTATAAAAGAAAGTGCGTTGCCATGGCTCCCAAAGGACCAATCACAATGAACCAACGGAAAAACCTTTAAATAACATACACCAAAGGGAGAAATTGAAAAACCTTTTTTGAGTGAATGAATCCTGTGAATTTTGGCTGAAAACACGTTGCTACGGCGTTGCTAAGGAGTTAATTTTAGAGTAAGGCATCTTTGAAGGCAAATTTGTCATAGAATATTTTTTGGGGGAAAAAGAGACATGTAGCCCTAAATCATAACAGTAAAAGTATCTAAATCGAAAAAAAAGATTACTTTCAAAAGGTGAATGACCACCTTACAAGTTACTCCTCGGTTATTTGGCGATGATACTAATCTTACTGCAGCTGGTGAAACTATAGAGGAAGTCGAGTCGGCCATGAATGGTGATCTTATGTGTGTAAAAGAATGGCTTTTGGCTAATAAATTGAGTCTTAATGTTGCAAAAACAGAATTTCTTCTGATTGGTTCACATTATAAATTAAATAGCCTTGTTACTCAACCATCTGTCAAAATCGACCAAGACAATATCAAACAAGTTTGCTATAACAGAGTCCTTGGGGTTGAAATTGATGAGAATTTTTCTTGGAACAAACATATTGAGAATGTAGCTAAAAAAGTTACTTCAGGAGTAGGAGCTATACGACGAATCCGTGATTTCGTTGATAGGCAAACTTTGATCTCTATCTATAATGCTTTAATTCAACCCCACTTTAACTACTGTAGTGAGGTATGGGATACCATTGGTGCGGGTCTTTTAAATAGATTGCAAAAACTTCAGAATAGAGTTGCACGAGTAGTCATAAATATGAGTAATGAAACTCCTGGTATAGAAGCGATAAATGCCTTAGGGTGGGAAACTCTTGAAATTCAACGAGCCAAATCAAAAGCAAAACAAATGTATAAAGTTCTAAATAATTTGGCTCCGAGTTCCCTTGCTAATCTTTTTATATGTAAAAGAAACATCACAGATCATGACCTTAGGGGCTCCTCTACCTCTCTGCAGCTACCTTTACCTAGAACTGAAAATCTTAAGAAAAGTTTTTGTTATAGCCTGCGAAGCGGCCCTTCAAAAAATCGGGACGAAAAAATCGGGGAAAAAAAAATCGGGAAGGAAAAAATAAAGGGCCTGCAACCACCTCCATTACAAATGAATTACCCGTTCAGATTCTGAACGGAAAATACTGATTGGTCAGAATTTGTCTTCAAAGCATTCCTGCTTCCGGCGCGTGTATTAGTCAACATGGCGACCGGTATAGAAAGTTTAATGAACGAAGCGACGGAAACGATTTTTCAAATTTCTGGTAAACGTCTGACCTTGAAAGAGGAACAAAAAGAAGCAGTTACAAGTCTTCTATCTGGAAGAGATGTTCTTGCTATCCTGCCGACAGGCTTCGGCAAAAGCCTGATTTTCCAACTATTCGCCACTATAAAGTCCATAGAAGCTACAAGAGACAGCACAAGCTCGGGCACTGTTCTTGTAATTTGCCCTTTGGAAAGTATTGTTAAGGATCAGCTAACGGAGGCTGAGTCATGTGGACTTAAAGCCGTTTCCCTTAACAGTCCCGATATGTTTGAACGGACGAATGATGTCCCTGATATTATATTTGCCTTTGCTGAAGCAGTAAGCCTGAAGCCATTTAGGGAATCGCTGAAGAGAACACGAAATGTCCATGCTATAGTAATAGACGAGTCACACACCGTGTAAACTTGGACAGGAAAAAGGTAAAAGTATTTTCTTTACATAAAGAGCTTCAATCTTTGACTATAATCATACGGTGCAACAAAGACAGTGCAGAACTTGTGACATTTTTAAAATTTCTAATGTTTATTAGGTTTTTTAAGGATCTGGACTCGAAATTTCCGAGTAGGAAATAGTACATTTAATTTGGGGCATACTCTCTTACAGAAACAAGAAAGACAAAGCTTTCAGAAGTGCTTATGGGGAGCTGTCATTTCTGCGGCCTTTTGTAAGAAAGGTTAGCATCTGGTTTTGAAATAATAAACTCTAAATTAAAATGGTGGCACCAATAAAATGCTGTCAGCTGTTTATAATAATGGTTTATGGGCTCAAATACTGTATACATAGCCCCCTCTCCTACCAGCTCAGCTACCGGCGGCCAGCTCACCTCCATGTAATCATGGTCCTAGGTTATAGGTATAATAATTTAATCAAATGAATAAAATAACTCTTCCCATCTATAATTATTTTATATATAATAAAGCAATCCAGTCTCATATTTAAGCATATATTCAAGGATATGGTGATGACATCAATTAACCTTTGTATTTGGTTGTGTTAGTCCCTTGCTAGTAAGACATTCAGTATTTTGTTCGAGTTCATTTGCCTTGGCAATAATAAGAGAGAAATATAGTATATAATTTGTTTCACACAAACGAGAATGTGTAATAAACACAGAATGTGTGATAATGTAGGAGTTGCGAAGATTCACAGATTTGGCCACACATTCAGCAGCTCAAATAAATTAGAGTGATTCTACCTTCAATTCCAATCGGTGAACTTGTTGTTGTTGTGCCTGTACTTCAGAAGAAAGCCTTGCTTTTTCCTCAGCCAGCTGAATTGAATGATCACACTTAGCCTTCATATAATGCCCAATGGCGAAGCGTCTGTACTTTGTATTAGGCATTGTCGGACTACTGCAAACAATAACACATTTTCCGACACGAATGAGGATATGATGCTCAGGCAGTACCAAATATTGCCAATTATAGAACAAACAAGAGCAATTTGGGGGAAACAAAAAACATACAATTCTTACCGATAAACAAAAGAGGCCACAGCTTGTCCTTCAGGTGTGTGTTCGCCAAGACAAAAAAAGTTTATTGAAGCTAAAAACTAACCAATATCTGAAGAAGTCAACCATCCGCCATTGTACTCCGATAAAAACGTTTTTTTCATAAATGAGGGGCTTTCAAACATACATAAGCTTGGTATCAAAAGCAGGCACGTAGCTAGAGTAAGAAATTCAAGGGGGCAAGATTTATTTCGGGGGGGCAAGTGCAGGGATAAATATTTTTGAAAAGTTAATTTCTTAGAATAAGTACGACCCGCCCTCTTTCCTTACAGATGCTGTAAAATGTTTTTATAAAAATGGAATAACCAAACTCACAAGCAATTACTACAACTTTTATTTTAAGTAACTACAACTTTTTAGTTCATAACTTCAGGACCAGCTAGTTACTAAGCTAGGGAACTCTATGCTGGTCTACAGTATATAGAATGTAATAAAGTAAAAGCAGTTATAAATTAGGATGCCATCACAATAAACTCAATTCAGGGATAACAACTGACATTACAGAAGAAAGCGTTGGTGCTTCATCTGCTTAAAGTGTTCAATTATACATCACTGTAGCAAAGCGAGTCCGTAATATCTTTTTCAATAGATAAGTCATAGACATAAGAGCACAAGATTATTGAGACGCATAGACAATGGTCATTTCTGAGCGCAAACGAGTTTTTATTCTCTTCACAGATGAGAACATTAGCTCAACCTTTCACGACGTCTGAGGGTAGTCACAAGAATCTGATATAAGTTGTGAACATCAGGGAAAGATATCTTTATCAATGACATCCAGTACATCATCGATCAAAGTATCTAGCTGAGATTCATCTTTCCGAACAATAAACGAACGGAAAACTTCTATTTCACAATCTTTGATGTCTATTGCATACAGTTCAGATAGCGTATTCAGTTCCTGTTTGTTAAGAAAGTTTTGAGAGTTTGGTAAGGAACAAGCAGCAGCCCTCATGATGCCAGATTGATCAGTACCAAAACGGGCATCCAATTCTGCTAAGATCTCGCCTACATTTTGGCGTAACAAAATTGAAAGCTCTTCAAAGTTGGATACGTTTGGGTGTCCAACAGAGCTAGTTAGATACGCGTCTCTCAACCTTTCGTACTTCGGCTAGAGACAGGAATGGCTCCCGACTAAAGTTCGTTAGACGGGTTAGGGTTAGAAAACTCGTTAGGCGTAAAACTCGTTAGGCGGGGGGTTAGGGTTAGGACCTTTATTGTTTTGGGTTGGTTACAGTTCTCTCTCCACATTTCGAGCTAAAAAAGCCATTTTATTGACCAATTTGACCAATATATGGAGTCGGAACCTTTCCGGAAGACGCCATTGTGTGATTGTGCTTCTTATATCGAAATTTTCGATTACATATTTGTCGGACAACTCTTTAGCATATTCGACAACCTTGTCAAACTAGAAATTGACCAACCTTAAACCCTCAGGTCGGCAAGCAATATCAGACAAGAAGAAACAGTTTCTGTTGATTTTTGAAAATATTTGGTGCAAAATTCAGAGTAATCATACAGCTTACCAAAGAAAACTAAGAGGGTCACAAATTTTTAGTTTGTCAGTACCTAACAAAGATTTAGCTGCTATATGTAAAGTATCAAGAATGCAATCAAACCGACGCAGAAACATGAACGTGCAAGCTTGCGCGTTGGGATAGCGCTCATGCTGGATGTCTAAGAAAGCTGCATGGCGCTTTGTTCCATTCATGAACGAATACGACAAATCCAATGTATCAAAGAAAGATTTGATCAGAGGATGTCGTTCAGCAGTTGCAGCTAACACTAGTTAAGCCTATGTGAAACACAATGAACATATATGTAGCATTGACAACAAATAACAAGCGCCGGGTCTTCAGTGCCTATATATATCAAAATCGAACGAGTTTCCTAACAATGAGCGTGACTTCCTGTCTAAATTTCAAACCATCTTTACATCGCAACGCGAGTTTTAAATTTCACTCAACCGTGAGAAAGAAACAAACGACAACAGCCAAAGTAAAAAACAAAGTAACAAACGACAACATCCAAGAGAGAAGGACAAGAAGCTGAAATATCAAACTTTTGCCGTAATCTGCTCATATTTTTGCTGGATAGAAACATCGAATTTATACGATCATTCTCTGATAACTCTTTCTATACCATCACTGCTTCTCTCCGCCATATTGTATAATTCGAGCATTTATTATTAATACGTCCGCATTTGGACGCCATACACAGGAGAGACGGCTCGCAGGCTAACATGAAGTTATTATTGAGAGTACGTACGGACACGGTTGTATGCTTTCCAGGAATCTCAACATAGTTTTGACCATGCAGTTGAAGTAAATTCGCGTCTATTAACTATAACGAACACTTCCCAAATTTCTGTTGGGGGGGCGAGAAAAACTTTTGCCCCCTCGCCCCCCCGTAGCTACGTGCCTGATCAAAAGGAAGGTTGTTTTCTCTTCTTTCAGCTGGAAGGAATATACTTATTTCCCGGGCAATACCGACGGGCATAGGGAGCTCTTTATATAGCCAATATCAGTGGACCCCAGTCTCCCAATTAAATACCCGGTTATTACGCCATTATTGGCTTCACACATGTGATCGGAAATTTGAGACATCTGACCCGGCGTGCTTATCAGTATTATAAAGCACAAATGGTATATATATTTTTTGAACTGCAAGGATTTAATTCCAACGTCATCAAATGATATCTTTTGAGAATTCTAAACATTCATAAATATATTACACACTTTCAAATTTTTCCTACTCCATATTTACACCACAATTGTGGTTGTTCAAGGACTTTCCATAGTGAAGTATTTCAAAATTAGATTGATCAGTAATTTATATATTCAAATATTTAAATTGTTCCATGATAGCTACAAACTTCAAACATGCACCACAATTGTGATTTGTCAATGGATTTCTAATGGTATATAGCATAAATCTCTCTAAGTATTTCAAAATGTGTCTAAAGATTTCTGAGCAATATATAGTCATGTTAGCATAGTGCACTGCCGAAATAGTAGTGTGTAACAGGTCTATTCAACGCTCGCATTTTTGTTTTATTTTTCTCCATACAAAATAAAAATGACCACAATATCTTTTGAAGTACTAACTCTAAGAACTCATTCTACATATCTAATGAAAGCTTGGTTAACAGCCTCCAACATATCTACAAAAATATATTGGGACTGTTTGCTATAAATAGCTTTAAAAAGCGAAAACAACGCTCGGATTGCATTCACAAACGCTGATAAATATATTCACAAACTCTGATAAATATATTAGATATTCCGATGACGATATCTTTTGAAATACTAACTCTAGCAACTCATGCTATAAATCAAAATGATCAAATGAACGCCTGAATAACATACTCGGACATATTTGCAAAACTATCTTTGTAACTGATTACTAACAGCGTCAAAAAAGAGAAAACGGATTTAACTTTTGACGCGAATTAAAATTTACGAACTTAATTGTCATCTTCCGTCGACGGGTCGATACTGTATCTTTTGAACACTGCATTTATGAACTTTTTAACACAAATCTTCATTCACCGTTATTTCCTTGTGTTACCAAGGTAACAAAGATTGGTGGCCGTTGATGCATATAAATATACAAATTCTAGTTTTCCCACCCAGACCCAAGCATCCCTGTGATAAGGGACTAAACGCCGGTCACTATTAGCACCTTCGTGCCGGGCGAGGGGATTATGCAAACGTGTATACGCTTCCTAAAAACCTCTTATGTAGTTCGTCATATCGCCAATGGCCGCCCTTCAATTTGTGGATACGATTCTGTTAAAAGAAGATCAATATCTTGGAATCTTTACAGCCAAACCAGGTTTTCGTTTCCCGAAAGATTGCAATTCGCAGGTTGCTCAAAAGACCAAGTGAAAGTTAATTACTCAAACATCAAGTTGAACATATCACATGTGAAATTTGACATTTTAAAAATGGAACTTCTAAGCAATCGGCAAATTGTATTTTAATAATGCAATATTGCAATGTTCCATGGAAACGAACATCTGGTTTAGCTTTCGAAATTTTGTCAGTGCTTGTACATTATTGTCTTGTATAATACAGGTACGTTTTTATTGAATTCAGTAACAATGCTACAAATGGACAAAAAACAAAATAACTCAATAAATGTAAAGACTTAAATACATTGTAATATTTTTTATACTTCCATGGTGTTTGCCTTGATTCGGACTATTTTAGGTCAATCTAGGAGACTACAGCCGATTTCAGCATTTCGGCTCAATTCACGACTTTAGAATCGCTCAGATTTTCACACAAAAATTCATTCTACTACGGTTCCATTATTTAAATAAGTAACAGCCAATGTCAGCCATAGAGCATGTCTGGGCTGCCTAACAGCTAACCCAATTAATCCTTCAGCAAACTTATAATTAGTACATAGCAGTAAATTAGTGCAGTACATACAAAAAGGAAACAATAACAGTCTTTATTAGATCCTTGATAGTTCACATTGAATACTGTCGATTTCATCTACCTGTCTTACATGCGACTGGGACAGTACCTGAAAAGAAATTCATTAAAGAAACTTGTTATATTACTTACAGCCATTTGACAATAAAATGTCTGAAAGTAATCATTTCAGCCAGGAAAGAGCATCTTAAATACTGTATAATTGCAGTTGAGATTATTTTGTTAAAGTTCATCCAACATATAATTAATAAACTAGAGTTGTAGTAATTACTAACCATGGGTCTGCTTTTGGAAATATGTCAATATTTAAGCATGTCATGTGATAGTAATTGTTCCCTGGACACTGAAAAAAGGATGGGAAATAGAATAATTTTAATAGAAACAATTATTGACAATTGTAAGATACCAAGAAAGATATTTGGAGTTAATTAAAAACGATTTTTCATAAATACTTGCTTTATTCGTTTTTTTCTTTCGGTTCTCACAAACTATCATCTCATTTTCCTCTTTAATTGTTCTTTTCTATATAGAATACAAGATAGAAGATCCATCCTTCTAATTTTTATGGTGGATATAATCATGCAACAATTTCTAAGGAAAAAAAGGGTTGTAGGGTTAAACATTATAATTAAAGTCTATTTACCTTTTTGCAAATGCAAAACTGGCAAGTCACTGTAATTGAGAGAAAATGGGAAGAAGTGGTTTCATTAATATGACATTGATATAATGTAGAGTACATGGTTTTCTATGAATAGTTAGTGGTTTGGTAGATTAATTGGTATTCACATTTTTTCGCATCAAATCGACTTATGTATTTCTGTGATAACTATAAATTGTTGTTTCACAGTTGAATTTAGACACGCGCATAAAAATTTCACAGCTTGTTAACGGGATGTGTGCGCAACAGTTACGATTTTATCAAGCTGTTACAAGCTTGTTGGTGTCAAACTTGTAACAACTTGTTATTGTTACAAGTTTGTTAATTGTTGGAGTCATCAATCTTGTTACAAGTTATCAACAACTGTTAGACTTGTTAACAGACTGGGAACAAGCAGTTCCAATGCATCCAAGTGAAGGCTTATCAGAACAGCCTTGTGACAATTCAGGTATGGAAAAACCCTTTTTCTACTAAATAATCTACAAACATACAGTATTCCACTAGGGGACCCTCTAGTTTTGTCATTTGATACTGCACAACTGAAAACATTTGGGCTTTACATTTAGCCATGTCATGTGCACCTACAGTGTAATTTCTTAGTAACTTTTCTTATTCCAGTCTGCCCCTGTATTCCACAATCTTGTTTGTTCTACCGACACCTATAGATTAGTACATCAAAATACCTTAATTTTCTTACTTTTGATTTGCTGGTGCTTTTTTGCTTCATCTTAATGTTGTAAATATGTTATCAGCTTGTATTTTTCCATACTCAACTGACACTGTAATTGAAGTTTAAATGATTTTAAAACTATTATTAAATAACAGTAAGACCTGAATCATTCTTTGTCATTTAATTTACCTATACTTATTTTAAAATAATTATTACTTGGGCCACCTGTGGTGAGCCAGCTTGATTTCTGTGTTCGTCATGTTCGTCGTCATCGTCGTTTTATACGTCGAGAGAATGTAATTATTGCGTGGGCGTATAAATAGCGAATTAAAGCGATTTCGGCCAGTTTTATTGTCAATGACTCGCAGTCTGAAAAGCATTTACGAGACCTGTAAACCCGCAAATTAATGCAAAGATTCTCTCCAAGATAACTAGATGACTGAGAGAAACACAGATGAGAGATTAAAGCGAGAACCGTGGACGAAACGTCAACATAACAGAGATGTCGTTGCAAGGCAAAGCGATTTCGGACTTTCGTTTTATTGACAATGAATCGCAGTTGGAAAGTTTACCGAGACCTGTAAACCTGCAAACCATTGCAAAGATTCTCTCCAAGATGAAAGAAACACAGATGAGAGATCAATCATGAAGACAGAATGGACAGCCGAAGGACAGGGAAATATTATTATGCTGTGTTGACATTTATCCCGCGAAACTCCGTAATATTTATCATTATGAAATGTTGTGTTTTTGTCTGATTTAAATCAATTCTATATCGAAATGATCACTTGAATTTGGCGAATCGAACGCTGTAGGTTTCGTCTACTTAAAATGTAGATGAAAGAAACACAGATGAGAGATCAATCATGAAGACGGAAAGGACAGCCGAAGGGCAGGGAAATATTATTATACTATGTTGACATTTATCCTGTGAAACTCCGTAATATTAATCATGAAATGTTGTGTTTTTATCCGATTTACATCAATTCTATATCGAAATGATCACTTGAATCTGGCGAATCGAACGCTGTAGGTTTCGTCTACTTAAAATGTGAAGATCAGATGTTATATAAGAAAATGCGTATTAGCGATTAAAGCGAGACTCGCCTCTAAAATCAAAGGACATGGCTTCAAGATCTATTCGCTGTTTACCCGATGATTTAATGCTTTTATGTTCGTTAAACCGATGTAATTTCGTAACAGATATGTTTCGTATACCTTTCCGTTGTTTTTATATAAATTTTGACACACGAAGACCTTCAATCGAACAGATATTAGAAAAAATAGCATTGCCCATGTTTAGTGTTTACATTAAATTTCGTCTGCGTGTCAGGCGTTCTGCATTGGGGGGTAGCCTGCATGTAGACGCCTGATTTTTCTTCCTCATTCCTCGGGCTGCAAAGCCAAGGTAAGCTTTCGCCAATGCATACCCATACCCCCGCCCAAATCCACGCCATATCTCCCTAATTTGTCCAGCGATTAATTGCCCCAAGTCAACGCCTAGCGGGCGTCTTGTTAAGCATGTTTTATTGTTACAAGGAAGACTATAAAACAAATAAACGCTATGCCTCTGGCAGATAATTCACTTGTCAAACTTGCTTTGCTAAGGTTTTGCAATGGCTTGTTTGAGTTAGTAATGTAATTGTTGCAGCCAGAAGGCCCTTTTAAGACTAACTTCTGTCTTTTTGCTAGATACATATATGTGCAACGAAAAGAGTAGTCCAACTCAGACACGTTTGGCAAAGGCACTGCAGACAGAACAGTAGTAGTTTCCTCCTTTTTGCTGACCACATTTAAATTGCCTGGCAGGACTGTAGCCATGAAAGAACCGCATTACATCAGACATCAGTTTCCTGAAGTGGTGGTTACTTTGTTTGACAGTTCTGCTGGCATTCCTTTCTGGTTTCAATGCAGGCCAACTGTTCTAAATCTGAGGATGAAGATCTGACAATAATATAGAGCTCTGTAGATGACTTCACGCTGAATGTTCACCCTTTTTCCTGTCAATGTAGAAAACAGCAGCATTGTAAAGGCATGAGATCATGAAAACAAGGTGGCTGTGGTTCGCCACTGTTGACAAATCATGCCATACTTTTAAATGTCGAGTGCATTCCATATCCATCAGCCGTTTTTTTCATTTTGTTAAGACTTTCCTCTTCATTGAACTAATTTAATTTCTTTAATTGGCTTTCAACATCCTGGAATGACATTGTTGCATACTCTTCATCCGAAGTGGTTCTCATGAAATGTTTATGACCATGTAATTTCTTTTTACGTATTTCATTAAGGGACACTTCCTGCCTTCTACACTGTTAATTTTGGGGTGTCAATTTAACACCAAAAAGTGGTGCTAAAAATTAGGTAAGAATGACACCTTTTTTGGGTGCTATTTTAACACCGCCATTAATGGTGTTGATTTAACACTAGTTACGGTGCTAAAACAACACCTTTTCTAGTGTGACATTAGCACTGGTTTTTAGAGTTAATTTAACACTTATGGTAAAGTAACACCCCTTTTCGGTGCTAAAGTCACACTAGTTTTAAGAGTTGATTTAACACCAATAGTGTAGCGCTAAAATAACACTTGATTGTAGGGCCTAAAGTAACACCCTTTCTGGTGCTAAACTCACACCAGTTTAAGTTTAACTGTTAACCATGGTGAAAATAACACTTAATTTTGTTATTAGTTTACACTGCACTAAAGTGATTTCATGCATCCAAATGGCCCCATAATATTACACACAAACAAGAAAATAGTTTCATGATTATTATTAAATTAAGTTAAAAGTTTTTGGGTTCATTTTCCTTAGCTGTTCATGATTAAGTTTAACAATTGTTAATATTCTTCCACTTGAAATATCCTTTCACAAAACTTTTAACTAACATTATGCATGCATTAAATGAAGTTTAATGTAAATGTAGTATATATACTATTTGCATTGGAGTCCCAGCTCATTGAAAAATTTCTGAACAGAAATTATTTTCTTCGCGTCAGCGCGCTTGTCCATCAAAACAGCTTCCAGGAAGGCGTAGATATTCTAAACTCCTGGCCTGTGCTCCATATTTAGCACATAAAAAGTGGCGATAAGCATGGTCACTACAATAGCCACTGGAATGTTTTTGCCTGAGAAGTTTAAATAGATTTGTCCCTCAGCAGCAATGTAAAAAGGATCCAAGCTTGCCAGGTCTCCAGAAGCTATAATCCGTGGATAGGTGGATTTCGCTACTTCTTCGTCAATATGGCATCATCATCCTGAAAATATTCATTTTGATTAAGCGACATCGATTAACCTTAGGCCCTTAACCTCACCCCTTAACACTGAGCCTAAGTCACATTGTTGCATCTTTAAATAATTATGTCATAAATATTTTTTTACCCAGAAGCTTTGCTCTCATTAATAAAGACATAAGGCAATCGGATCAGGCTTCCAGGCCAAAAAAGTTTTACTGTATGACGTAATTATCGAAAGGGTTAAAGGGACACTCCGGCCAAAATACAAATGTAGTTCATATGAAAGATCTTACTGACTTTAGTCGATTTCCAAAGTTTCAGCATTCCTATCAATTTAGTTAAGAAGATATGGCTAGTTGAAGTTGGAGAGTTTGTCCAATTTCGACGCCATTTTGTTTCTCAAATATGACGTCACTGAGTGATGCTATCTTGTATTATGCCTAAGAAGCTCCTCTACTTTCCTGCAATGAGGAACTAAATAGTTTATTTCGACTAATTTTCGTCCAAACAGTATTCACAACAGCTATCACTATGTGATTGCCATCAAAACAACTCCACTGCCGATAAAGAATCACTCAATGACGTCATATTTGCAAAACCAATATGGCGTCAAACTCCTCAAATTTTCAACTTCAACTAGCCATATCTTCTTAACTAAATTGATAGGAATGCTGAAACTTTGGAAATAAACTAAAGTCAGTAAGATCTTTCATATGAACTGCATTTGTATTTTGGCCAGAGTATCCCTTTAAGTAATGATTTAACAAGAGGCATAGAAATATATAGTATATAGTTAACTCATCTATGCCCAACACTTTCCCTCTGCATGAAGTGTGTCAAATTTTCTATTAAAATATACTTACTGTGCAAATCATGAAAAAGAGATTTTTTGAAATGGCTTTCTCTTTCAAACAGGATTGGAGAACCATTGCCATAACAGTGCTCTCAATTTCTGGAAAAAAAGTAAAGGATAACTATAATTAGTAAAACATAAGTCGAGAAACAAAATTTGAGGGTCATTTTTATATCATTAAAATAAAAATACATAAACTTGATCACTAGACAATACGTCAGTCCAATCAAGTTAGAGCAAAGCCACACTGTTATTTTCAAGGTGTTAATATAACACCATAAGTGGTGTTAAAAGAAAAGGTACAGAATGACACCTTTTTCGGTGCTATTCTAACACCATCGTAGATGGAGTCAGTTTAACACCACTTTGCGAGTTAAAATAACACTTTATATGGAGTTAGGGTTACCGACAAAAACCCCACATGACAAAATCCCCGCCGACAAAATCCCCAACGACAAAATCCCCAACGACAATATCCCCAACGACAAAAACCCCAAATTACGGAATTCAGACAGAAACCCCACATTTTAATCCTGAGTGAAATATAAAAACCTGAGAAAAAGTTTTTTTAATAGCACGATTTTCTCGCAGTTCCTGTTACGATTTCAATGAGCGATGACTCACAAAAGCATTCCGCATAAACAAAAGAACAATACACGTGGGCCACTGACAAAAGCAATCCATAACAAAAGCAGAATGCTTGGATGACTCCCAAAAGCATTTCGTAAAAAAGCACATTTCTAGGACGTGAGTCATCGCCTGAAAGATAATACGTAATCCTATATAAAGAGCTGCTTTAGATTCTCAATTCAGTTACAAACTAACTACCTATCATGGAAGTCCTTCAAAGCAACAAAGGGGGTGAAAAGTTATGTTACGATGGTCATATGTACACGAAGAAGTCCACCAGTTCCAGCACTAAGCGGTGGGAATGCTCCAAGAGGACAGCGCTTTCCTGCAATGGCAAAATAACAACTGACATAGATGTGTTACGTGTCATTTCAAGAATCGAACACAACAGCCAGATCCTAGCTGAATGCATGGGACAGCTGACCGATGGCGGACGAATGGCCATGGGACGAACGAATTCGCTAAAACGAAATATCCAAAGGCAGAAACAGGCCACCCGACCAAAGGAACCAGCTTCCTTACAAGAGTTGCGAATTGAAAATGAGTGGACAACGACAGGTGGAGAAGAACGCCCTTTCCTTATTCACGACAGTGGTGCTGACGCAAGAAACCGAATCGTCGTATTTGCTACCGAGGATGGTCTTCGTCATTTGGCTGGCTCGGATACATGGTTTATGGACGGAACATTCGCATCTGCACCTGCATTATTCGAACAGATATTTGTCATTCGTGCTCATCTTGGCGAATCCGCAGTTAGCTGTGTATATGCTTTTCTGCCTGGTAAGAGTCAAGAGATTTACGAAGAAGTTCTAACGGCAGTGCTTGATAAAGGAGATGAATTCGGGCTAGATTTTGATCCAACAGCAACGGTGACCGATTTTGAGCAAGCCATTTTAAACGCCGTTAAACAAGCTTGGTCCACAAGTCACTACCAAGGCCTGTTTCTACCACTTAACCCAGAGCACGTGGCGAAAAGTGCAAAACCTTGGACTAACCAATCTTTCCCGAGAAGATGACGAAATCAAGCATTTCTGTGGGATGCTCGATGGACTGGCATTTCTTCCTGTTTACAGAGTTGCTGATGGCTTAGTGTTTCTTAGAAACAACTGCCCTGCTCAACTACACCCACTTTTGGACTACTTCGATGCCACATATGTTAATGGAACACTACGGCGACGACGACGAATCCCACCATTATTCAAACCGTCTGGGTAGCGATAGAGAGTATCAGAAAGGATGCAGCCATGGTCCGTACCCATCTTCAGAATGATGCCAGAGGAGAGCCCTTAAGAAAACGAGTCAGGCGGGAAACCAAGGACCTACAGGAACGACTAAGAAACCTATGCGTAGACTTCAGAGATGGACGCAAGACTTTGGAGCAGATGCTGCGTGGCGTCGGTCACAACATTCGAGTTTGTTAGTCACATGAAGTAACTTTTCATAATACTTTTCTTTACTTTTCTTTATTTAAACAGTATTTCCACTTTTTCTATACCATTATATTGTGTTACAAAGTTTTTTTCTGATAATTTAAAAAATTGATAAACAGAAATGTGGGTTTTTTGTCTGAATTCCGTAATTTGGGGTTTTTGTCGCCGGGGATTTTGTCGGTGGGGATTTTGTCGGCGGGGTTTTTGTCATGTGGGGTTTTTGTCATGGACTCATGGAGTTACATTAACACATTCTAAAATTTGTTTTAACCTCCAAAATAGAGTAACTAAAATGGATCCAAGAACATGATTTTTAGAGTTTAGCAACTATGGTGTAAAACTTAAACATAATATAAAAATTAAAGCCCAGGTTAGAATCTTTATACACAAAGAGCCATTCAAACAAACAAAATCAAGACATTTTGTTTGACTCTTCATATAAAGATTCTAAGCTGGGCTTTATTGTTAAAGTTTTACACCATAGTTGCTGAACTCTAAAAATTATGTTATTGGATCCATTTTACTAACTACATTTTGCTGATTAAAACAAATTTTAAAATCGAGTTAATGTTATGCCAAATAAGGTATTATTTTAACTTGATAGATTTATAGTTACTATTACTGGTGCAAACACTCAAACATAAATAACAAATGTTTTTACATCAACAATAAAAATGCAGGAAACATAATCTCTAGAAAAATTATAATGATGAAATAATATAAAATACAAAATATTTAAAGTCTCTTATAATTAATACAAACATCTATTAGATTTACATATCTAGTTCCTTAAGAAACTTCTGAACAGAAATTCTTTTATTTGCTTGTTCGGCGCAGTTAAGCATGATTGCCTCTAAAAAGGCATAAACATTTGATACGCCTCTGGTATATTCTTATATATTCTTCTATATTCTGGTATATTATATATTATACTATATTATACTATATTATATATTATATATTCTTGTATATTCTTGTATATTCTTCAATTCTATTTGTTAAAAACATAAAATGTGCTTAATAGAAGTGCCACTGCAAATGGCACTCCAATTGTAACACCGGACAACTTTGTGAAGACTTGTCCCTCTGCCACAATAACAAAAGGATCTAATTGCAACAGGTCACCACACCCTATCAACCTTGGGTAAGTTGTTTTTGCAACAGCTTCATCCATTGATTGATCTTCCTGAAAAGATATTAACATAAGTTATCAATAACCAACTCAATGTCACCTATTACACCTAATTATAATTACAATTGAGCTGTTTACTCTACGTTGAAAATGAATTTGCTCAAAAAATTACACAGGAAAATAATATACAAATACCCAGGTGCAAAGCTAACCACTGCAACAGTCATACTATGCAAATTAAAAATAATCTACATCAAGCAATGTATATGTTGTTGGAAAATGATATGTTGATATGTTGTTGTTGGAATGATATGTTGGAAATCTTTAGTATTACTTAGCTAGTAAGACCACTATGTTTCATTGCATTGGTGGATATTATTTGCCAGATATCAAAATCTGCATAACATGACCAGGCCCTGATCATAAAGAGAACTGAGATGTTGCTCATGTTGGCCTACCACATTGTCATTGTTATTGCTGCATTTCTGACTAAAATAGGTATATTATAATATTACGATCTTTGGTTGTCAAGTATAACTGACATTACAAAACCAGAAAAAGAAACAATGCAAGTTAGATCTATCTAACTTGACAAATGACAAATCATGAAGAACAGATTCTCTCCAGCTGCCTTTTCCTTTAAAATACACTGCAGTGCTAGCACTGATTCAGTACTTTCAATATCTGTCAAGAAGTCATTTCATGTCAATTAGAATTGGCAAATTAAGGCAACATTCTTGCATAAACCTGAAAATAAGCATCACCCATCTTAATAACCAGCATGTCTTAAATGGCAAGTAATATCGTCATCTCGACGGAGCGCTATTACTATACCTGATTTTTTCTCTGGTTCTTCTGATACCATACTCCCCATGTCAGAAATGATGCGTTTTGTGTTCTTGTTTGGACTTTTGGCTGCCACATCGAGAATTTTTGGTTGTATTGCCTTGTAGTTTTCCATGTGTCGCACTACCTTTCTTTCAGACAAAATTCTGTCAAATTCTGTCTTGATCTGTCAATGAAAATAAAACAACCTTTTAGCTAGCAAAGGGATGAATAGACTAGTTTATCAGCTATAATCAATAAGTAATAGATAAATCCTGAGAACAAGGGACATATGCTATATCTATATAAAGCCCAAGGATGCGTAATGTCCGAGGGCTTTATATCGCGTACATTCCAAACAAATTGCCAGGGATGCCTCTGAGAAACGTTTGATATGCTTCTATCTTCTCATTCACGTGGTGACGTGTACGACATTTTGCGATACGACAATATACCGACGGCTTTTTGAAGGCTTGCTCACTTTTCCAATTTCAATATGGCAGATGGTTATTTTTCAAGCAGCAAGACAGAGCAAGACAGCAAGTGTATTTCGTACTAATTTCTAAACAAATTGTAAATTTTATATGTTATAATGTCGTTTTCTGACCATCAGAATTCTGTAAAATCTTCCCCCAAAGTCCAGGAGATGGCATTTCAGAGACTCTAGATTTAAAAAATTTCCGGGGGAGCATACAGCGTTCGACACTTCACAAATTTTGATCCGGTGGCCCCATGATATAACGTTACGCCACTGGCTGAAGCAATAGATTTTGACGTCTATATGGGTAGGTAAGACCCATTAACTCTTTAATGAGAGTTTGATTTTTGTTGCTGGTTTTTGCCATTTCCTTTTTCAACACTTTTGTTTCTCCTTCTGCATACTGGGGCAGGTCATCACACAGCTTTTTTTTCGGAGCAGATGGCTGTTCAACATTTGGTTTCTTCACACTTACTATTGCATGTGGTGTCTTTTTTCTCCTCAGGTTCTTAAACCGATTCGTGATAGCTTTTGACCAGGAGCCCTGTGGTTGTAAAATATGTACAGTACATTAGAGACATCAATTTCAGAGCCGCATTTCAGGATACGTTACCAGAATATGTTTTGTCCGAACTATTTTTTGTCTGAATTTTTTACCGCATTATGACAGTACATAAAAGTAATATCAATTGTGGATACATAAGTTTATGTATCACCACTTTTGAGTAAGGTAACCTCCACTCGCAAGTACTTGTTACGCACCAGTACTTGCGAGTGCTAACAAGTACTTGTTCGGACTCCTTACTCACGTGTACTTGCGGTGAAACGACTTGCAACTCGCGAGCATTGTGAGATGGTAACAAATATAAACGGCGGCTCTTACTTCCTGCACCGGACACAGAAATTTGCATGAGTAAAATGTTAGTTAGCACTGCATAGAACTGCCACCTCGGGTTTAATTCATGATTTGGACAATTCCAGGACAAAAATAAACGAGATTTTTTAAAGAACGAGGCAGTTCTACACAGTGCTAAATTTCTGTGTCCGGTACATGAAGCTTGCTTAATGGCGAACTGAATAAGCTTTCTTACCATGTAATTTGACAACATGCGCCTCGAAATTCATTGAACTTCGAGCGGCTTCATTCTTCGATTAAGAGTGTCCGATACTCAAGAGATCTTCGTTCTTCAAGCAAACCCAAGACACCACAGACTTGAATTTGTAACCATTGTTTTGACGTCTGATATATATTCTTTACGGAACACATGGCTTCACGACATGCCATGATGCGAAGCGAAAGCTAACTTGAGGCAGCGAGGATCAAAGCAACAAGTGAGCGACCAAATCATATATAAACAACATACAGTTATTTCAGTATTTTTCTAGACTAGTATAAATATATTTATAGATAAACTTAGGACGTAGCACTTTGCAAATATTCATGCATCAATCGTCAATCGTCAGCGATTAAACGTGACAACGGCGAAGACTTTCCGCGGTAGTCTTTATTTACTCTCCCGTTTAACGATATGATTTTTAACAGCGTTGAAATAAAAGCCTTCATTATAAACTTGGGGGAAATCA
Source organism: Chrysogorgia sp. JL179-B06 (assembly GCA_035772405.1). NCBI lineage: Eukaryota > Metazoa > Cnidaria > Anthozoa > Scleralcyonacea > Chrysogorgiidae > Chrysogorgia > Chrysogorgia sp. JL179-B06. The sequence goes on along the minus strand of JAYKKM010000404.1, from coordinate 699,273 downwards.
CCCATTCAAAGGACGGCAATTTTAAGTGCTTTCTCCTTTAATCTCGTTTAATAAACCATATACCGCAAGCACTCCAACGATTTTAGTTTCGACAATTGGCTAAAGTCGGAGATTAACGAAGCTAAATCAATGGCGCACAATGGCGTTCCGAACGTGTTTGAAACGAGTTCCGAACGCAGTGTTAGGTTATTTCTGAGCAGTACTGTAACTGTCCTGCGTTATACTGGTCCAGCCATCAGTCGTAATAGAGACGTCGGAGTCGATGTTTACCTTCTCCAGTTCACTCTTCAGGGTTTTTATGCCGTTAGTGTGACGAAGCATGATCAGTTCACGGATTGTTTCTCTTTTCGAGATTTGGTAGGTTGGCCACGCGTGTTTAATGAGGTCACGGAACCCAGCATCTCTGACAATGCTAAATGGATGCAGATCTTTAACACAGACGTTTACAATATGCTCTGTGATGGGTTTTGCTTTGGCTCCAGACAGGTCAATTTTCTTTTGGAAAAAGCTTGAAACTGATGGACTGCCAGTACTTGTTGATGCGCCTGGTTTGCTAAATTGTAGAGTGGCGTCTATTAAGATGTTCGCGAAGATTTGTTGTGTTGTTGTGATGTCGAATTATTACATCGCACGCAGCGCATTTCGCTGTTGTTTCATTCTTGTCAACGAAATGTTTCCAGACAACACTCCGACTTCGAGACATGAAGGACAGACCGCAGAGGCAAACCGTAAAATGCTATGTTACAAAGCGCAATTTGAGTGCCTTTCTATGTTATCAAATTTTAAAACTTATCAAAGCGTTTTCAGTTTAGTTTCAAGCTAAGTTTGCACGACTTTGACTGAGACTTGACCCGCGAACTTGACCCGCTATTGTCTATTGCTATGCAAGTAATAATTCATCCTGATTGGCCCATCTCTAATTGACAGCCAATGAGAGCACGAGTACTAACAGAGAGGACAACTTGCTTAGAGACAAAGAATCAAAACAAGTCATGTTTGACATTTGATATACTTTAATGCGGTGAATGTCACAGCGACAATTGCATCATTCTGGTATCATGCTGTGTGCTGTTGTTTTCGATGATCCGATTATCGTTAAATATAATCGATTGTCTAAAAAAAGTCGATTAATCGAGCGCAGCTCTCCTTATTTTCAATTGCTTGAGGCATTGGGCTACAAAAACCACAAACACACCAATCAACAACAGGAACACTTGCTGATGGGTCAGGCTGTGATTCCCAAGGTTTGTAAATATCGATAATATTCTTCCCCATTAAATGGTGGACCATTATCAGATCTGATGGTGGTTGGGATACCATGCACCGCAAATATTTTGTCTAATTTGGGAATCACCACAGAAGCTTTGGCGGACCCAACTATTTCGACTTCTGGGAATCTTGAATAACGATCAAGTACAACTAATAAGTACTCACCGGTTGGAAGTGGTCCGTAAAAATCAATGTTTAATGTTTCCCATTGACGCTCTGGCAACTGAGTCATTGCAAGTGGTTCAGCGGGGTTGGGACGTCCTACAGCCTGGCAGGTTACACATTGTTCTAGCGTGTTCTAGACTATGTTGTCTAGCTGAGGAAACCATATTTTTTCTCGAACGGCTTTTGTTTTCTGCAGCCCAAGGTGAGCTTCGTGTGCGATATCTACTGCTCTCTGCTGGAGGCTTTTGGGTATTACTATTCGAGTTCCCCGTAGAATTAGTCCTTGAGAAGTAACCGAAAGTTCGTCTTTGACTGTCTTATATTCTTTTACTACATGGGAATCCCATTTGTTGAGCTTGATTGCAGCCCGGAGTCCCTTTAGCGTATCATCGGAGTTTGTTGCCTTCTGTATCTCTTCCAATGTCATGGCCCTAGGAATACTGAAATTCACAACAAAGTTCATATACTCTTCAGTCATTTTCTCTTGTTTACTGGTACTTCTCGCTGTGGGGTGTCTAGATAAATAGTCGGCGGGATTTTCTGCTCCAGATTTATAAACAATGTGAAAGTGATAAGGCTGTAATCTTAAAATCCAGCGTTCAATGCGTGCTGATGCTTTCGCAGTTCGTTGGCCATAAATAACTTCCAATGGTTTGTGGTCAGTGACCAAGGTAAAATCACTACCGTACAGAAATAGATGAAAATGTTCCACGGACCAAACAATCGCAAGGGCCTCAATAGCGCTTTTCTGGCTCAGTTAGAGCTCTGCTTGCATAAGCGATTATTTTCTGAGCATCTGTGCCAGGTGTCTTTTGTGATAAAATAGCCGAAATCCCCACAGGACTCGCATCAACCACTACATAGGTATCCTTGTCCTTATCAAAATAGGCCATACATGGGGAAGAGGCTAATGCCGTCGTAAGTTTTTTAAAACTGTCCTCGTGATTTGCATTCCATTCAAATTTTGTGTTCTTTTTGGTCAACTCGCGTAGTGGTGCTGTTAATGTGGCAAAGTCTAGGATATACTGGCTGCTGTAGTTAGCCATGCCAAGTAAACTTCTCACGTCACTTACAGTTGAGGGCTTGGGTGCACGAAGAAGGTCACTAACTCGCTTCGGGTCAGGTTTCGTACCGTCCTTCGAGAAAATTTGCCCAAAGAATTCTAATGTGTTGCTGAGGAAAACACATTTGTGGCGATTGAGTTTCAACCCTTTCTTTGACAATCGACGTAGGTTGTCATCGATTGTAGGTTGGATCATTTGTCCAGATTGTCATCGTGTTCAGCGAGTAGTCCCAAAGACAATGATATCATTGGCAATGTTCTTTACGCCGTGTAAGCCTTGTAACTCTCGCTGCAACACATGCTGAAATATTTCGGCAGACGCATTGGTCCCATAGTTTAGGCGCTTGTACCTAAACAGTCCAATATGTGTGCTAAAAGTAGTGACATATCTACTCTGTTCGTCCAGCACCAACTGGTGATAAGCCTGGGAAAGATCGAGTTTCGTAAAGTATTTGGCTCCATTCAGCTCGCAACTGACGTCATTCACAGTTGGTATCGGGTGTCTAACTCGCTGAATTGCCTCGTTCGCCTGGCGCATGTCAACACATATTCGTACACTGTTGTCCTTTTTCGGGACTGCTACAATTGGGGAGACCCAAGGCTTCGCTTGGTCTTCAGGAACTCGTTCGATTTCGTCTTGTTTCTCCAACTCTTCTAAAGCGGTTTTAACTTTGTCCCGAATATGGTATGGAATTCTACGCTGGGGCTGTACTTTCGGTGTTTTGCTTTTGTCAATGTCTAACTTTATGCTATCGCCCTTTAACTTTCCGAGACCATTGAATACATTCGCACGCTTCGAGAGAATGTTATCTAATGCCGTATCATTCGTTGAGATTTTATTCAAATGAAGGGTAATTAGTGCCAGATCTTGTGCTGTTGACAGCGATAACAAATTACCCGAGTTTTGACCTTTCACAACATAGAAGGTCGCCACTGAGACTCTCTTACGTGTCTCGACTATAGCTTCAAACTTTCCCACAAATTTGACTGGTGTCGCTTGATTGTACGCAAATGCTTTTGTCCTTGTCGATTTCAGGGTAATTCCGTTCAATTTCGAGTAAGTCTGTTCATCAATGACATTAATACTTGCACCAGTATCAACCGTTGTGTAAAACGACGCTCCACCGACTGTCACGCGAACTTTCGCATTGTTTTTCTTTTCGGTCTGTACTTCATATAAGTATGTCTCATCAGAATCAGAACTTGAACTCTGGCATTCATCCCTTTGAAGAGGTTTTACTGACGTGTTATACGTGCGATTTGTCTTGCGAGGTGTATAAACGGGTAGTTTTGCTGAACTTCGACAAACGTTGGCGAAATGATTCGCGTCCACAATTACGACATGTTTGCGCTGTAGGTTGCTCAGGTTTCGTGAAAAGTTTATTGGTTTCTTCGTTACAATGGACTTCCTTTGATTCGATGTCTTTCGCCTGATATGTACTTCGTTCGTCACGTCTACCGTCCAATAACATAGCTTTAAGATCAAAGTTCGGATCCCGCAATGCCCGTTTACGGATTTTCGACGAAGTTCCCCCAATGATTATTTGTTGTTCGATTTCAAAGTCGGCATTGTCGAATTCGCATGTGGCAGCTAGAGTTCTCAGTCTCGTGTGAAAATTGTCCAAAGTCTCATTTGGTGCTTGAGCTGACTGGCGAAATCGATAAACTTCGTAGCGTCGGTTCTTTTGAGGGTCAAAGTACTCCTTCAACTTTTGCTTCGCGGTGTCATATGCATTGTCAGCGCCAGTATTTGGGAGTTGTCGGAAAATTTCTCGTACGCTAGAACCAGCTTGATAAAGTAGAAGAGCCCTTTTTCGTGTCGCATTTATGATCCCCGTGGCTAGTATAAACATTTCGAAGTCCGATTGCCCACTTGTGCTTCGGGTCTAAATTCAGGCATTGGTGGACTTGCTTGTACAACATTTAGCCCTGGAGCTGGTTCCTCCATAACTACACTTTATCCTCGTCGCCAATGTAATGTTCTTTATGTTAACTTTTGTATCTTATTTACAGAAACTGTCAATCTCAATCTAAGTCCTTCTCCTCTTCCTTACTCTCTAGTGTGTCCTTCTCACGTGCTCTCTAGTTCCTTATATGGAGTCTAGTATTCATTATGTTACTTACATAAAGTATCATCATTATATTACTATTGCGTTGAACAGTCTTCATTTCTTCCTTTGCGGACATCCTCTTATGTTGTTCTCCTTACGCCGAGTGCTGCACATACTCTTGCATTTACAATTTATCATTAAATATTCAGTTATGTCCCACTTACTGTGAAATCCATCATGGCGAAGTCAAAATGTCAATTGTCGTCATGACGACCAAGGAAAAACTTGCGCATGCGCTCCTCATGATACTGCCCCTTTAAGATTTGATGACGCGTTCATATACGACGTGCTCATATACGACTCGGGCTGAGTATGCGCGGGCGTCGTTGAAACGCGTCATGAGTCCCCTATATTGTGCTTTAGAATTTTTCGCGTCGTCTTAAAATTACCTTCAGACTTGTTCACATTCAACGCTTTACGGCGAGTTTCTTCGTGTTTTTTCACTTATATGTTTACACTATTTGTTAAAATGTTATTGTATGAATCTTTCCTTGCTCAAATGACTTCAATGCTTGTGAATTTTATGGTTTTTATAGTTTTATCAACAAGATCAGTAAACATGTCTGCCAAGCAATCACCTGTACATTCAAAACCTGAAACTAAATCACTGTAAGTTACATTTATCTAAATAACCTGTTATCAACTTTAATTATCTTAAGCTAGCTGTTTGTTTTTCTTTGTCTTTTCCATGACTTGAAATGTTACCATGGTGGGCTTGGTGGCATGCTATGCTTGTGTACGTTAAACTACATCAAAGGATGTTGTCTAGAGTATAAATACTTTTAAAGCAAAAGACTTGATTAAAACTATACAGTTAAAAATATATCCTGGGCTTTGCTGTATTTACTATTATCATTAATATTTGTAAATATGCTGAATTCACAATAATTTACTGTTGGTTTGTTGTCTTTTTAGAACTTACATTGTTATGAAATGGACGTTGCAGCATGACATTTAGTGTCCAGACTTTTTGAAGCGAAAAAGAAGTCTATAGAAAGAGGGAAGGTGTGGGAAGTTATTGCAAAGCTGAAACAAATAGAGCACCCATGTTTCCGTGTTGAGCAACGCTCTGTGAGGGACAGATTCAGAAAATTGCTTTTGCAATTCATAAAAAGGGACTGACAAGAAATCAGTGCAAGTGGAATCTCACCAGAGCAGACGGAACTAGATGCCATCCTAGAAGAGTTAAATGCTCATGAGGAGGCATCTGCAACACTTGCTACAGAGGCTGGGAAAGAAGAAAAGCAGCAGCGGATAAGCTGAAGAAATGAGGAAACGTGCCATGGAAAATTTATCAGAAACCAAGAGAAGAAACGAGACTGAGCAACATGGAACAAAACGAAAAGTTAGAAATGGGGGAACGCTACTTTGGAATATTCAAAGGAGAAAGAGAAAGAAGAAAAGTACGAAATTGGAAAGAGAACGCATGGAATTGGGTAAAGAGAACCATGAACGTTTTATGAATCAGCAAAATCAAATGTTAACAACCATGCTAGCAATGCAAAAAGAACAAAGCCAACAAATACAAGGGCAAGCAATGTTCGAAATATTTTAAATGTTATCTGGACTGGTTTGAAGTTTTCTTGCTCTTTGTCTCATGAATTCAAGTATAATAATATCCAAGAGCATAACCTGTATCCATGTTTGTGAATCCTTTTGCTAGGAATATCATCGTTTGGGTCTGCTTGTTCTTTGTTGATAAATCTTTTCGTTGGTATTGGTCTTAGTTGGACTGTAAACAAGTGAGAGCATTTCTTCAGAGGGTGACTACAATGTACATCTTCCCAACACTACTCAAACCAATTTTCAAGTTCTTTTTGAAGTCAAGGAATTTAAAATAATTGACAATGTCTCCAAAGATCCATTCAACTGACACTCGGACAGCACTCATAGCTGGTGTTAGCTGCTGGTTTCTATATTATTAAATATTTCCAATGTAGTACTCTGATAGGGAATTAAGTTGATTTTGATCAAGCAATATCAGAACTTTGTGGAACAGATAACAGTAAGCTATTACTAAATTAATGCAATTAACCTTAAAGCCAGAAAAATTCAATCTGGAGTTCTATTCTGACATAATATACATTGTACAATACCTGTACATGCACGTAGCTCTGTATTTTTGCATCAAAACAAAATAAATTCATGTGTACAGTAGAACCGGAGTTTTACAACCACGGTGGAATGGAATTTGACACCATCTGCTTTCTTTACGATGAATATTTCAATTACCAAGTGGACCGAGCATGGCCAAACTACACTAATGGTTTCTTTACGATGAATATTTCAATTACCAAGTGGACCGAGCATGGCCAAACTACACTAACTGTACCTGGACATGATCCACCTATTGATATCACAATTTATATGGATGTACTTTCTCAACCTGGCCCTATAACTATGGAAAATACTACCACTACTGAATCAAATTGCTTTCTCGTGTCATCAAAGGCTTAAAACAACTGCTGCTATTATGCAAATGTTTGGTACTGACAAATTACGCTATTCCCGAAATGAGCTATTGGATCTTCGTAGTTGTGCCATTGATATATACCCACAAGACCGTACTAAATATCTATTGTTCTACTCATCTGAAGCAAGAATATGTAAACAGAACGAACTTAATTACCATCTCCTGCTTGCCGCTTGATCGAAGTAAGGTCTCCTCTATGGACATGAATTTCTGTCTACTTAATGCAAGATCGATAAAAACAAATCATTTATAATCAAAGACTTTGTTGTTGACAATAATTTAGATATGCTAGCTATTACCGAGACATGGTTGGAAATGAGATGATAATTAATGACTTATGTCCTACTGGCCAACTCTTTCAACATATTCCTCGTGAAACTAGAGGTGGTGTTGCAATCTTGTACGAGCAAGGCCTTAAGCTGGAGAATGCATCTTCAACTTCTAAAGTCTATAAATCATTTGAGATAGCTGTTTATTTGATGAAATATTCTTCGCGTTATTTAAGGATGGCTGTTGTTTATAGCCCGACAAATATCAACCGGAAATGGTCTCACACTGAATATGTTTTTGAATGAATACAGCAGCTTGTTGGAATCACTGATAACTACTCCTGATGGATTGCTTATTTGTGGTGACCTGAATTTCCATCTAGATTGCCCAAATGACCCTGATGCACAGCAATGTTTGGACCTTCTTGACACTTTTAACCTTCAACAACATGTTAAAGAAGAAACCAATCGAAAGACATATCCTTGACCTAATAGTAACCAGGATGGATAATCAAGATCTTATTTCCAATCTATATGTCATTGATCCTGTGATCTCCGATCACTATGCTGTTCATTGCGAATTATCCATGAGGAAACAGAAAGAAATTTCCACAGGAAGAAATTGGTTACTGGAAGTTGAAATCAGGTGACAGAAAGTGCTTTATTGAAGATATAAATTCATCTTTAAGTGACTTTGACAATGTTACACAGTTATCTGACCTGTATGAAGACACGTTATCATTATTATTGGAACAACATGCTCCCTTTAAAAGGCGCACTGTTACTCTCCAACCAGCAGCACCATGGTATACCGATATCATTATGACCGCGAAAATAAAGAGGAAACGGCTTGAGCGTCAGGAGAAAAATCGACTAACTATTTATAGACAACTCTATGTGGACCAATGTAATCTGGTTAGTTCACTCATTTATGAAACAAAGGTGAAATTCTACTCTGCAGTCATAGAAGAGAATTGTTCTAACCAAGTGGTTTTGTTTACAGCAGTAAACGGAACAGATGATGAGTAACTTTCTGGATAAAAAGTTGAATCTAGTCGTTACACAACAAAACCGTAAACTTTTTAATCAATGTTTGGAGAGAAGAAACGACGAAACTATAAATTTATTTGGACGTCAGCTGGAAGAATACTGCTTCGCAAGGATGAAACCAGCCCAGTGATCAGGATCTCGACAAAATTACCAGTGAGCCTCGTGATTGAGATGAGTATATCATATACATTTTCTTTAAAACGATGTTCTTTCCTCAGCTACACGATTTGAATAATCTACCTCAATTAGATTTGATACAAACTTTGAACTCTCAAAATAATATTTCAAATCTTGACCCTGATCTCAATATTCCTAGTCAGTCTAACTTTAAATATTATACCACTGATGAATTTCGAAATAATGATATTACGAATATGGGTGACTTCAATCTAAATCTGCTTAATTTTGACTCCCATTCACCCACTGAGGAATTCCTAAATACTTTAGGAACTTACTTTTATAATCCTCATATACTTCAACCCACTCGTATAACACATCACTCAGCTACCTTAATTGATAATATTTTCAGCGGTAATGTTGTTTATGACTTATCGGATCACCTTCCTAATTTCCTTATTATAAATAAATTTTCCACTCTACCATACCAAAACATTTTGAATTGTTTAGAAGAGACTACTCTAATTTTAATGAATTAAATTTTCTTCAGGATGTCCAGGGTGCTGACTGGCCCACTGATTCTTCCAATAATGATGTTAATATGTTTGATTAATTTTACTCCAATTTATCAATAATTATAGATAGACATATTCCAATTAAGAAATTGAGTAAAAAGAAAATCAAGTGTCTTTCTAAACCATGGATAACTTCTGGCATCAGAAGGTCTTTGAAAATCAAAAAAAATCTTTATAAGAGATTTATTAAATCGCAGTCATTTTATTATCATTCTAAATTTAAGTTGTACAGGAACAAACTAAACCATCTTATAAGAATTAGTAAAATTAATTATTATAATAAGTATTTTATTCACAATCAAACTCATATTAAAAACATTTGGAAGGGGATTAAACAAATTATTTCTCTAAAACCTTTAAGCAGTAACATTCCAACCAAGGTTCTTGTTGAAAACAATGAAATAACTGATACCTACTCAATAGCAAATTCTTTTAATGATTTTTTTACTAATATAGGAAGTAATCTTGCTAATAAAATTCCAATAGCTAGAACATCTCCCTTGTCATTTTTAATAGTTTTTTCTTAAATCCAACCAATGCAAAAGAAATTACTAATGAAATAAACAACCTTAAGACCTCAAAGAGCAGTGGACCTTTCAGCGTGCCTGTAAAAATCCTGAAATTAACAAAAGAACATATAGCTATACCTTTGGAAACGATATTTAATTGTTCTCTCTCTACTAGTATTGTACCTGATAAATTTAAAATTGCTAGTGTTATTCCTATATACAAACAAGGGTCACAACTCTTGCTAAATAACTATTGTCCCATTTCTTTACTTTCAATTTTTAATGGACTCCTTGAAAGAATAGTCTGCAGACAACTGAACAACTTTATTATTAAACATAACCTACTGTATGAAAAACAGTATGGTTAGGTCAAATCACTCTACATTACATGCAGTTCTTTCTATTATTGACAAAATTCAAAAAGCCATCAGAGGTGTAACGAATGATTGGTTTAAATCATATTTAGAAAACAGGAAACAATTTGTTTCTCTGGGTAGTGTTAAATCAGATATGCTGCACATTTCTTGTGGCGTACCGCAGGGTTCAGTTTTGGGACCCATTCTTTTTTTGTAGTATATAAATAATTTTTATAACTGCTCTGAAATTTTAGATTTTCATTTGTTTGCAGACGATTCTAATATTTTTCATACTTATAAAAGCTTATCAAGGCTGGAGTCATCCATCAATGGTCAACTTACGTTTGTCAATATATGGCTTTGTGCAAATAAATTGTCACTTAACATAGATAAGTCTAATTTTATTATTTTCCATACAATCCAGAAAAAAATTGATAGTTTTCAAGTGTCTTTAAATGGCAAATTACTAAAACGTGAATACAAAACTAAGTATTTAGGTATAGTCATTGATTGCCATCTAAATTGGAAAGATCATGTCTCTCATATATCAAATAAAATTAAACGTAATATTGGAGCGATTACAAAAATGTGACACTTTGTTAACTTGGATATTCTTAAAAGTCTTTATTATGCTTTGGTGTATCCATACTTAACTTATTGTCTAATTGCCTGGGGTAATGGTAATACCTACCATTCTTCATTGAATCCACTTTTTATATTACAGAAAAAGATTGTCCGGTTAATTACATTTTCTGATTACAATGACCATACTAATCCTATATTTATAGACCTTAAGATTATTAAGTTAGATGATCTCGTTTATTTACATACTGCACTGTTTATGTACGATTTCCATCATGGAAACTTACCTGAATCATTCAACTCCTTTTTTTCTGAAGTAAGTAAAAAACATACCCATAACACAAGACTTGCTTCTAGATCATCATATTCTATCCCAAAAATTAGAGCTAATTATGGAAAGTTTAATATGCGATTTATTGGTGCAAAGACTTGGAACTTGATTGACGAACGAACAAAAAAATTTACAAAATCTCGGTTCAAAGTGGATTTGAAAAATGGTATTTTTCAGTTGTATAACAATTCCAATTGAGTCACCAAAAACTATATTTGTACTAGTCTTAATTTCATCCGGATTCTCTCGCAATCAACTCTTGTATTCTATCTTCTATTTTATCTTATGTATACTAACTAACGTTTTCCCAACTCTCTTTTCCTATATTAGTTAATTCCTGTGACCAGCTTACTGTCTAGATTAGCCTATTGGTTATTACAGTTAGCTTGCTACCTTTACAACATGTCTTCTTAAATAATAGTTTATTCACTATATGTATATAAAGGTGCTAATTAATAAAATTGAATTGAGATCACAAATAAGTAAAATTAACTATTAATAAATGAATGACTAATAAAAAAATTGTGTTGTCACGGATTTAGAGATGTTTACTCAGTGTTGTCTTCTTGGAAACCAAATGAAGAGCAAATAATGAATTTCTTCAACCCAGGTACAGTGTGTTTTATTAAAGCATTCGGTTCAAAATTCCAATTTATGATAGCAATTGATTTATTTTGTTTTTTGCTTGTTTTATAGGCAACTGAATGACTAATAGGCAAAGACTTCGTCTCTTGGTGGAGTAGAGGATGGGTATAGAAAAGCAAATATGACACATTCTTTGCTATCATTTACCCTTTTTCTTAGAAACTGCTGGTGTTAAAAAGTTTACAGGCCAAGGAGTTGAAAAGACGAATGATGTTCTCGGGCGATTATATCACTTGAAGAGCAACAAATATGATGCCTGCAAGCAGTAAAAAGGATCGATGACCTACAAGACTACGAAAGAAAACCTAGACCCTACAGGAGAAATACTGGAGTGATGAAATAAAGGAAGAAGCAAAAAGCGCCCTCGTTTTAAGTGTGGAACCAAGGGAAGATGGACAAGATATTGACAAACTAAGTGAGACAGAGGTTAAACAGAAAATCAGAGCTGAATGTTCGCACAAGAATAAGATCTGTTACAAAACTCAGACAACTTCTTAAAGACAAAATTTATGTCATGCAAAATTATTTATAATTATATACAATGTGTATATTGCAATTCGTACCTGATATTTAACCCTTTCCATCCTAGACCGGTCAAACCCCCTCCCCTTTGTTATTTTACTCTATCTAACGGCAGATGATTATACTTGTAATAGTAAATGGGAGAACTCCTGGGAGGGAAAGGGTTAAGATAGTATTTTGATTGCAAAATACATATGTATATATTTTTAAAATATTGGATTTTAAATTACTACCCCTGTAAAATACAATAGCACCAAGGGAAGAAAGAAAATGTCACTGACTACAACGCTGCTACAATTTATTATACGGACAACGTAACATAACTCTTACTATTAAATGTATTTATAATCGTACATTATTAGCGTTACATGCTCTTGTTACAAAATAAACAGTAAGTTTTTCCTGATAAAATATTGGTGCTTTGACGAGATCATATCCCTTCTGTCCAACAATAAAATCTTTGTGAGACGATTTTCCTAGAAATGGTCTCAATTTTAATGGAAAACCAATTGCCTTTCCTTCTCCGTGTTTGTCCAAAATATAATACCAGTGCTTTGGTAAACACGAAAATCTTTCAATACCAACCCTTCTCGTTTGCTGCTCTACCTTTTCCTCTGGAAAGATACCTCCATACGTCCAGATCAAATGGCACATAAACATGTGTATCAACTGCAGATGATCGGAGGCCAGTTTGAACATTTAACATGAAAGAATAGCAACACCTATCAATCCTTTCCATTTCTGGTTGATTGTGATAACTACTAGTTTTAAACGGTAAATTATTTGATTTACTAAGTTTGTTTCATGACTATTTTCTCGATCAATAAGTTTAGGATAACTTACCTCAATGTACGCTCATTCAAGTTCTCCTCAGGTTCCCATGTAGCCTGCCAAATAGGAAATCCAGTCCATTTGATCAAATATTCTTTCTGAAATATTTAAAAAATATATATAAATAACTCAAATATAAGAAGGTATGGTCTCATGTAGATCAAAAACACCCCATACAGAATATAAATATTTACCGTATCTTGCCCATTTCTGCTCTCGATGACTCTCTCCACTTCAAAGTACCTTCCAGTAGCTTTCCTCGTTTTTTTCTTTCACCAAGAGCATAGCGAACAAATTGTGCAGGGAAGAATAAGATATAGCTGGTTTTGCCCCTCGTGTTCGAGCCTTGTCAGCCACCATCTTTAAAATGTTATCCTTTGGGTGTTACCGCTGACTACCCACAGCGGGTGCAACGGTTATGATTTCTGACGATGGAACGGGTATATCAACTTGATTGATGTACAATCTATGAGCTAAAAAATGTTTCGGTGAGCAGCAATAACATTACTTGTAATAAATTTAATATTTTTATTTAAATTAGAACTGTCGGCTGTTACTATGCTTACGCCCCATGGACAACACCAAGCCTTGGCTGAATTGTATGACTATTAACACATGATATAAGAATGTAAAGTTTGCAAATTGTGCGAGTATTTTCTATTTGTATCGGCAAATGGAAAAAAATGTTGAGAAAGCGGTTTCTAGTCAAATTTCCATCAAGAATGTGAGGATTTTGCCGAATTCCCAAAATACATGTGAATATGGGGCGCCAAGTGTCAAATTATTATTTATAGTTTTCAGTGTTAGTTTTTTCCTGATATATTTGGTTATTTCAAATAACCAAGTTTTGTATCTTGGTTATATCAAATAACCAAGTTAATGTAAACCAAGTTAATGTAACTTGGTTATTTCAAATAACCAGTTTTACGGGCGCATCGAAATTGGTTATATCAAATAACCAAAATAGTTTTTGGACACTCGGCGAGCATTATTTTAAATAACCAAAATTAGTTTTTGGACACTCGGCAAGCATTATTTTAAATAACCAAAATTAGATTTTGGACATTCGGCGAGCATTATTTTAAATAACCAAAAATAGTTTTTGGACACTTGGCGAGCATTATTTTAAATAACCAAAATAGTTTTTGGACACTCGGCGAACATTATTTTAAAGAACCAAAATAGTTTTTGGACACTCGGCGAGCAACGTCTTCAGTACATTATGGTCAGCGGTTGTCTACACGAATAATACTTGCCTCTAACGTTTCGTTTGGTTAAAGTTCCTGTCAGATCGCCTCGATTTGAACTACTCGCCATACTCACAGGGAGTTCTAACTCCCTGTGAGTATGGCGAGTAGTCTAGTCTAATTAATACCTGTTAAGGTCTCTTCCCAACACAGCCATCAATCATCTATACAAAACAGCTACAAATGAGCGTTCGTTCGTATATTAAAAAGTTATGAGGCCGAGTAATGTAAGCAGTTGGTTACACAGCCTTTTATACGAACAAATACGATCGTAACTTTTTAATGTACGAACGAACGCTCATTTGTAGCTGTTTTGTATAGATGATTACCAGGCGGATGATTACTAATAAACATGTAGGCTGTGTTGGGAAGAGACCTTAACAGGTATTAATTAGACTGAGTTAGAACTCCCTGTGAGTATGGCGAGTAGTTCAAATCGAGGCGATCTGACAGGAACTTTAACCAAACGAAACGTTAGAGGCAAGTATTATTCGTGTAGACAACCGCTGACCATAATGTACTGAAGAAGTTGCTCGCCGAGAGTCCAAAATCTATTTTGGTTATTTAAAATAATGCTCGCCGAGTGTCCAAAAACTATTTTTGGTTATTTAAAATAATGCTCACCGAGTGTCCAAAAACTATTTTTGGTTATTTAAAATAATGCTCGCCGAGTGTCCAAAAACTAATTTTGGTTATTTGATATAACCAATTTTTCGACGCGCCCGTAAAACTGGTTATTTGAAATAACCAAGTTACATTAACTTGGTTTACATTAACTTGGTTATTTGATATAACCAAGATACATTAATTTGGTTATTTGATATAACCAAGATACAAAACTTGGTTATTTGAAATAACCAAATATATCAGGAAAAAACTAACACTGAAAACTATAAATAATAATTTGACACTTGGCGCCCCATATGTGAGTATAGATAACGCCATTTTTCGTAAATTTGTCTTTCAAAAATTTAGCCATTATCAAGAATTTATGAATTATTTAAAATGAAATAAAAATTGGTATCACATTACAGGGTGCTTACAATTAACAGTTAGACAACTCGTCCTTGTTGTCTATGAGCGAATAGTCAACGAATGCGAAGCCTGAGTTGACTATTCGCTCATAGACAACGAGGACGAGTTGTCTAATTGTTTTAGTATACACCCTGTACCTAGGTATATTAATTTCGAGAAAATAATCCATACACTGTGTAATTTTTAAAATAATTCAATTAAATTTTATGCGCCCGCGCGAACTCACGCATCATCACATGACATGTAAACGTGTGTCAGATGTCAGTCTGTCCATACACATTTGCAAGAAATAATTTCTTCTTAAAAGATATAAAAGGAACGACTACCAAGGGAAGAAAAGTTCAACTGGAAATAATCATGCTTGACTTGTGTAGTTCTTGTTAAAGATTGACACTGCAGCCATGGAAATTCAACGATTGGGGAGCTTGCATCTGGATATTTATGGCTTGGTTTTCAATGCGAAGCTGGACATCAGAATTAGGCTGATCAGTTGTTTCAAGTGCCAAAGACGTTGCAGGTGATGATTCCATAAGGTCTGACTTGCTGTAAGTAGAGCTGCAGCGACTAGACTGAATGGAAGGATTACTCTCGCCCGAGACGAAGCGACTTACAATATTCGACATGTTTTCCTTCTGCTGGAAAGAAGCCCTCGAACTGTACGACTGAATGGAGAAATCAGATTTGCGTAACCAGTGACAACCTTGATGTGTCTATCCTCTATTTCGTGGTCAGACAAAACTGACATGTTTTTCTAGTGCAAACTGACGAATATGTTGTGTTATTTCACCACTCGTGAGCAGCATGTAAAAACAGATTTATTAATAAAATACGGTTTCTATTTCGTTCCTTACCATTAAAAATCTTCATGCCATATTTTGTGGCCGTTTTAGTTTTCTCAGGGATAAAATTTTCTATCAAACTCTACAAAAACGAGAGTTTACTGCCATATTTTTCATTTTTCCCAAACATTGTCCCATCAATGGGTAAGTACTTCATGTACCGGGTGACCCAAAAAAAAGTACTCCGGTTTGATTCATAATAACTTCTAAACAAGTGAAGCTATTAAACTGAAATAAATTTCATTAGATAGAGGGAAGACTAGTTTAGATTTTGATATATTACAGTTGTATTTTACTTACAAATTCACGGAGATATTAATGTTCAAATTAGGTAGCATATTTCTGGATGTGTCTAAAATATGCAAAAAACGCCGTATCAAATTCTTAATGTTGGATGTCTCTGGGGAGTTGCATGTTATGTCTTATGGAGTTATGGTTTGATTGTGTTTCATTCTGAGTTTATTCTGAACATGAACAAATTTGGAATGTACCACATGATCAGCAACCGTAGAATTTAGAAGAGCTTCGCAGCATGCCGTAATCTAGAACAACGAATAATCCATGACTCCTTCGACGCAATGGTGTCACGGGCTAGGCAGTGCATTCGTGCTAGAGGACACGCGATTCCGAACGAATAAATCTTGCTTGTATTTTGTAAATAATAATACTTCGTTTCATAATAAACAATTTGTCAAGTGTCATTTATTTACTGCTAATAGTGCGTGTTTTCAGTTGAGCAAAGCTTGATTAATATTTGATACGGCGTTTTTTGCATATTTTAGACACATCCAGAAATATGCTACCGAGTTTGAACATTAATATCTCCGTGAATTTTTAAGTAAAATACAACTGTCATATTTCAAAATCTAAGTTAGTCTTCCATCTATCTAATGAAAGTTATTTCAGTTTAATAGCTTCACTCGTTTAGAAGTTATTATGAATCAAACCGGAGTACTTTTTTTTGGGTCACCCGGTATGCCTATTATTATGACCCAAGGCGGGGGAGGGGGGAGGGTAGTATATAGCATATAGTATGGTGAAGTACGCTGCAATAAGGTGGAGTAGTGTGGAGTAGGGTGCAGTAGACTGCAGTAGAGTGCAGTAGACTGTATTAGGGTGCAGTAGACTGTATTAGGGTGCCGTAGGCTGTATTAGGATGCAGTAGGGTGTATTAGGGTGCAGTAGCGTGCAGTAGACTGCAGTACAGTGCAGTAGGGTGCAGTAGACTGCAGTAGGGTTCAGTAAACTGCAGTATCGTGCAGTAGACTGCATTAGGGTGCAGTACAGTGCAGTAGGGTGTATCTGCAGTAGACTGCAATAGACTGTATTAGGGTGCAAAAGGGTGCAGTAGACTGCAGTAGAGTGCAGTAGACTGTATTAGGGTGCAGTAGAATGCAGTAGACTGCAGTAGACTGAAGTAGACTGCAATACAGTGCAGTAGCGTGTAGTAGAGTGCAGTAGGGTGCAGTAGACTGCATTTGGGTGCAGTAGAGTGCAGTAGGGTGCAGTAGACTGTATTAGGGTGCAGTAGACTGTATTAGGGTGCAGTAGACTGTATTAGGGTGCAGTAGAGTAAAGTAGATTGCATTAGGGTGCAGTAGAGTGCATTTGGGTGCAGTAGACTGCAGTAGGGTGCAGTAGGGTGCAGTGGACTGTATTAGGGTGCAGTAGAGTAAAGTAGACTGCATTAGGGTGCAGTAGGGTGCAGTAGGGTGTATTAGGGTGCAGTAGAGAAGTAGACCGCAGTGGCGTGCAGTAGAGTGCAAAGTAGACTGCATTAGGGTGCAGTAAGGTGCAGTAGAGTGCAGTAGACTGAAGTAGACTGAAGTCGACTGCAGTAACGTGCAGTAGACTGCAGTAGACTGCAGTAGACTGAAGTAGACTGCAGTAGACTGAAGTAGACTGCAGTAGAGTACAATATGGTGCAGTAGACTGCATTAGGGTGCAGTAGAGTGTAGTAGACTGAATTAGACTGCGGTAGTGTGCAATAGACTGCAGTAGCGTACAGTAGACTGAAGTAGCGTACAGTAGACTGAAGTAGACTGCAGTAGTGTTCAGTAAACTGCAGTAGACTGCAGTAGCGTGCAGTAGACTGCAGTAGGGTTCAGTGAACTGCAGTATCGTGCAGTAGGATTCAGTAAACTGCAGTAGCGTGCAGTAGCGTGCAGTAGGGTTCAGTAAACTGCAGTATCGTGCAGTATCGTGCAGTAGCGTGTAGTAGACTGCAGTAGGGTTCAGTAAACTGCAGTATCGTGCAGTAGACCGCAGTAGGGTGCAGTAGACTGCAGTAGGGTTCAGTAAACTGCAGTAGCGTGCAGTAGCGTGCAGTAGACTGCAATAGGGTGTGGTAGGGTGCAATAGAATATATATATATATATATGTGCGTGTGCGTGTGCGTGTTGTGATATTGTCACTCGGTAATACGATGATGAGATGAAATGTTCTCAAGTGAATGAGCAAAACCGCATAAGAAGAAAAATATATATATCAATCCCAGACCTCCATCGGACTTGACCGTGTAGCTCAGACGGTTAGAGCGTTGAACTAGTGGGCTCATTCACTCGAGAACATCTCATCATTCATTTCATATATATATATATATTATGCAAAAATAACACATCTAAAATATTTATTTAGAGACGATCTTCTGTTTTATTATCTTATAAACAAACAAGTAGACATTTTAAGTCCCTTTGAGAAATTTTTTCATTTTCACGTAAAATATCAATTAACGAGAGTGAACTTTATAGTCGATTGAAACAATAACTCAAGATAAAATTTTGAAGGAAAAATGACAGATCGTGAAGACTGATACGTAAATGTACCCCAGTCCTTATCTGTTGGTAGAACAATAATGGTGAATCAATGTGATTGACTATGAAGCTCAATTTTTTAGCTCTCGAGAACTATATAAATGCATGTTTTATACCTACAAATTTGGTCTTAATCATGCGAATGCTCTCGTGGACTTATTGTTCCATTCTACTATCGAGTTCACTGGTAAAACCACGCTGTTCTATACGTTATACTGTAAAATTACACTAAACAGTTTTTGTTAATATAAAATATTGGTCAATTACTGTATTAACATAACAGGTTGTGCAAATACCGTTATGACGTCAAAGATGGTTTGATTAGGGTTTTTTTAGGAAAAAAAGGAAACAAACGCTCTGTCTTTACACTCTCCTCCGCAGAGGTTTGTTGAGTTCTATCAGGCTTGAAAGGGCATACGGAGTTTTATATTCTTGAGCTGTTTTATATTTCTCTCCTCCCACAACGTGCACGCCCGGCCGCCCTCCCAAGCCCAATAGAAATCAAGAAGCCTCTGCAGAGGAGAGTGCTGTCTTTATATAACCTGATGCAAGTAATCAAGGAAGTTTAGTAGAATTCGATAATACTTATACGTATAAACTTATATGTAAACCGTCAGCTATACTGGCTATTTTAAAGACCAAGCGGCCTTTGTTTTTGTTTTTAGCTTTTAATTAAAAAAATAATAACATCTTACAAAACGCAACGTGTAACTATAAATTCTATAACGTGCTTAATATTGTTAATTTAGTTAAGGAAGTAAACGTTTACATTTTTCTCGTTTTTCTTGTGCGTTTCGACGATGCTGGTTTAAAAAAGTCTTGCAAGTCATCGTCTAAGTCACGGTTTTTTCTTTTTGTTCCTCCTTTTTGTTTATTGCCTAGGCACGTCAACGATGCCAAAAAGAAACGAAACAAAAAATAGAATTCATATTTAAACGGGTAGGATTTCACTTATAAGCTAACTTTAATTAATACCATCAACACTCTTCTGCTCTTTGGTTGATACTTTGTTGGGATCCACCTCTTCGCTTTTATGTTTGTCTAAGAACTGCTGACACAGTGGTAGAATTACAATAAAATGAAAATATTAGATACCATCAACATTCTCCTGCTCATTAAGCTGCTGTTTGGTTACTTCGACTTGTTGTTTATCTACCTTGATGGGTTGTTCTACATCTTTGCTAAGATCAGTTGGCGGTTTGGTAGCTAAAAATTCAAACAAAACATTAATTAATAAGCGTGGCATGCGTCAAAGTGTAAAGTCTGTTTGTCTAAGAACCGCTGACACAGTGGTAGAATTACAATAAAATGAAAATATTAGATACCATCAACATTCTCCTGCTCATTAAGCTGCTCTTTGGTTACTTCGACTTGTTGTTTATCTACCTTGATGGGTTGTTCTACATCTTTGCTAAGATCAGTTAGCGGTTTGGTAGCTAAAAATTAAATCAAAACATTAATTAACTAGAAGGCACTGTTTGATAGTTTTAGCGTTATCCTGCTGACAGGCAAACACACACATACACAAACAAACCTAGGTGTAAACATATAACCTGATGGAGGTTAAAAGTATAACCTCCTGGCGGGAGTTAAAAGTATTTGTACAATGAATGCTTTGTTGCATTTGATTTAACGTTTGTTCTTTAACACATTATTCATAATAACAATAGAACTGACATGTCTTTGTTTTTTTATTATAGATTGCGATTTTCTGTGTGTATTGTTTGACTACTAATAATTAATAATGATATGCATGATAAACGTAAAAGCAATGAAGCATTTTATTTCCCCCCGCAATCTTTCTACGCAGAAAGGCTTACAGACATTTTTATTATCATTATTATTATAAATTCCTCTTTCAATTTTCATCCGAATTCAACCAAATCTTGTACAATAAACACATTCACGTCCTGTACTTTTTGAGATATCTTGATGACAAAAAGTTAAGTATTCAAACATAAAAATTATGCATGCATTATGCATTTAGTTCTTTTACACAACCCGGAAGACAAACTATTGTAAATTTATCACCCAATTTTCATCGAAATTGAACAAAAATTTGATCGCTTTGTCCTTCCCTACGGTCATTAGCTCCACAAATTTCCGTATTAAACTGTTTAATAGTTTTTGAGTTATCATGCTGACAGACACACAAACACACAAACAAACCGAGGTGAAAACATAACCTAGTGTAAAGTCTGTCTAAGAACTGCTGACACAGTGGTATAGAATAACAATAAAATTAAAATATTAGATACTGTACCATCAACATTCTCCTGCTCATTAAACTGCTCTTTGGTTACTTCGATTTGTTGTTTATCTACCTTTATGGGTTGTTCTACATCTTTGTTAAGATCAGTTGGCAGTTTGGTAGCTAAAAATTCAAACAAAACATTAGTAAACGGGATTGGCGTCGCGCGTCGAAGTGTACTTGTTTGTCTAAGAACCTGACACAGTGATTCGAAGGTTCATTACAGCCGTATGCGCGAAAAGCTGAAAGAAACTAGCTTGTCAGGAAAGACTTTTATATGGACAACAAGTTTTGCAGTTATTACATATTCTTCTTTTACGAGTAAGATTTGTTTCACACGCTATACGCTCTGTCGGAATAATACCACGTGCTTGTATAGTGGGCTGGACTAGAGCAGCGAAATTATTAAGTCTATTTGCTGGTTATACTCTCCGCAGCAGCAGGTTAATTAGCAAAGTTGTTTCAATGTATTTTTTGAAAATTTACATACCGGTACGAGAACATTTCTGCTTAGGACCTTTCATCTCGGCAAAAACTGAAATGAATGTGATAAACATTAATAAAACGTAGTTTAACTACTTAACAAAAGTTCATATATTCCTTAAAGTAAACCATAAATCAATATGATGTTGCTATATTGGTATGTAAGTTTAAAAACCATGTTTTGAAAATGGCTATAGTTGAAAATCAAGGTATATTAAATACTACGAATTGTACACGTTATTAGCATTCATGCAACTAACCTTTTGTCCAGATCTTTAATAGTTTCTTGGGGCATTTTTTCCCTTTGGATGTGGGAACCCATCAGCTGCCCAGAAGGCACAGAGATTCTCACAGCGTTGCACCCAGCTGATCTTATGAAATTTCGCAGCGTATTCTCAAGGCCTTTGTCGTCCTTATTGCCCAAGTTCTCTAACGCATCTGACACTTTGAAGCCAAACACTTCTCCGCACCCACATGATCGTGCATAACATTTAGGTGCGAAGAAAGGGAGAGCCTAAAATATTCAAAATTTCAATGGTAGTTTTGCATAATTAGTTTAACTGTGTTTGTAATGTATTGAAACATTACTTGAGCATAGTGATAAACGAACTGCAACAATTGCAATCAACTCTCGCCCTGCCGATTACGGACACCCCAATTTTGCTGCTTGTGAACTATATAAACCGTGAAGATTTCAATTTGCCCACTAAAATGAACGTTGCGACGTCATGTGCAATTGCTCAATAACGGGAGTAATGAACAACCTCGTACCGGGGGCGGAGATAAAACCCTGGATAGGAAGTTGTGTAATAAGTTAATTATTGTAAATATAATTAGTTCAATACTATAATCTATTACAACCTTTTGGGGGTTTTGGACGGCGAAGTTAAGCATGTCGAGTAAAATCGTCATCATTCCATGGACTTTGCTTTCAGCAAGTTCAGCTAGAACGTTGGATGGTTTCTCGTCCATTAACATTATTGCCCTGTCGTGAGGAACAACTTTATCACTGAAGAAGTTCAGTACCAGAGGAAATAATCGTTCACTTAACCCAATCTTATCAAGAATCTATATATAAACAACAATATAAAAATCTATAAACATTTTTTGTGTTTTCATACAGATTTACAAAAGTGCATATTATAATGGTTTCATCATGTTTGGCCGATTTAACGACATGTAAATTGCTTTCGACACATCTTTGCGGATTCGCGACTAGTGCTTTTTTCTCGACTATTTTTGGCCAAAATGGCGTGCCGTACTTTGTTTTGGTTGTGTAATAGATATAATAATTCAAATATTTGTTGTCGAATTTTAGTGTATAATTACCGACTTATCAAGCATAGTAATTTAGACATATTGCTTTCACAAGCTGTTTTCACTAGCAATTGCGTTTGTATAAATTGTGTGTTTTTTAAATTTCACAGACTGACGTAGGCTACTGCGCGCAGGCTATTCACCATACTAACTGGTTAACAAATTTTGCCAACAAATTGCCGCACACCATTTGAAAAGCATAAACGAACAAGCAGGTAGCATTATAATTTTTCATCTAAAACATTTTACACATAACTGACATCTAAAAATCGTTGTTCAAGCAGCCACCTATCGGGTCGCGACCTACCTATATGAACAAGTTTTGTGATTGGTTTATTTAAACAATACAACAATAGAATCAACCACAAAGAAACCAATGTCCTAACCCTAACCACTTTTGTTCCATGTAACCAATCATAAAACCTGTTCATTTTAGGTACGTATTTACCGCGATTATAGGCCAAATAGATAAGTATCCCGATTTCTTATCAGCGCTTGCCTCATTTTTCATTTCAAGTCAATCACAAACTTCAAAAAGTTCTGGCAATTTTAAAAATCGCTATGCCAGTGCTTATACATCATGCATATACTGCAAGATTTGCCCTAGTCTAATTAATGTGTCGTGAAATCGACATTTGCAAAATAAACTGCTGTGTTTCAGGTTCAATGGTCAATTACTGCTTTATGCACTTTCACCATTATGATGCATGAATCTATTAGTGACTACTACCAGTATCCTTTTCGGTATATCTTTTTGTGATGTTAAGTTGAGCAATTGTTTTCCGTTTCCCAGAGGGAGTTTAACATTAACATGAGAAAGGAAATCTCACAAGGAATTATGGTAGTATAGTAGTCGTCACTAATCGATTCGTATGTCATAATCGGTAAGGTCTATTACGAATTTGTCCAAACCACCGTGCCAGGACTGATTATCTAGCTTCTACAAATAAAATAGCTGGTTCATTTACAATTGGTCCGTGTATGGCATCTTACAATTAATATAATATATATACTTACATTGTTATATGAAGCAACCGCCAGGTCCTCTAGAACTGCAAAATCTGCAGCATCATCCCACCAAAAAGGAAGTGTCTGCGCACTTGACAGCTTAAGGGCGCCTACAAGCGTTAATTCTAGAAATTTAAATAATATATATATTCAAACAGCAGACTACAAATTAAAACAACAAGTTTAAACAGTAATTAGTTACATAACTTACCGTCTGTTTAATAATATTAATAAACGTATTTAATAATGATATAAAACAAGCATTCACTGATAAAAGTTTTTATTCACACAAGCTTTCGGCTAATTAAGGGAAATATGGAAATCTACACACACACGCACACACACACACGAGTAAAATATTGTTTTCACCACGAGAAGATAAAATTCGTATCTTCAAGCCGTGTAATTATCTTTTCTTTGCAATAAGCGGTAAGTGCAGTTTCTTGACCACGGCTGCGAATTGAATCCACAAACTTCAGTCTACTAGTCTGATATGCGCTACCAACTGAGCTACATGGTCCGGTAAATACGTAGCTTCTTGAACAACAAATTTGATTGGTTGTTTTCCGACCTTTTTATCCAATCGGACACAAGAACCTATATGATGGTTAGTAACCAACAGCCAATGAAAAACTAGCTTCTACCAGCTATGTGATGACCCACATGGTCAAGGTCGTAAAAACCGAAGTAAACTAGTAAACCGAAGGTCGTGGGTTCGATTCCTAGCTGTGGTCAACTTTTCTATTTTCCGGTATGGTTTCATTCTATGTCCGGTTCTATTCCACGATAGTAGGACACACTGTCCGACAGCAAGCATAAGTCCTATTTGTATGCGCCTTATTGCCCTATGAATTCCGTCTGCTGTGCTTTTGTAAAGAAATAAGCATTGTCTAAGCTTATGCATGAATTTTGGAGTTTAGCATAGAGTTGTAAACAGTGACTGTAGTTTGATAATTACTAACTTCAAACATAATGATAGTAATTATAATTTAAATTAGTATACAATTGCAATAAAATTTGTCCCACAGAAAAACTTAAATGTCCGGAAAATTTTCTGACTCAAAGAATATCTGTCCTGCTGAGAAATTTGAATATTTCTATCCCTGCATATATATATATATATATTGCGCACATTTATTTTGATTCTTTTTTAATGATTTGATTTCTTTATTATTTACAGAAACTGACCAGAAGAACTATTGCATTGGAGAAGGCTAATTGTAGTACGAGGCAGAGCGGCTAATGTTCTGGTGGATGATGCCATGTCGATTGAGGAAAGTTGCACCAAGAGATGTTTGTGTCTTTAAGGGCTGCACCGAGACCAACAGCAATGGAAATTCAAAAGTTGTGGCATACGATATAAGGCGCCTTGCCTGGGAAAGTGAACGCTTCAAAAAGGCGAAAACATATTTGGATTCAGCATATGATAAAATTTAACTGAAAGGGCAAAAAGTAGAATTCTCTCACATCGTGAAAATGTTAATCACCATCAACTCGTCCAGCACCAAAAGATTTTCCCAAGTGGGCACTCATTCGTGCATAAACGTTTAGATATTTATGCACATTTTTTCATGCGTTTGGGTCTTCTTCCCCTCCACCCTGACAAATGCGAGGGCCAACTACATCGTTAGTGTTCTTAGGCATTGAGCTCGATTCCGTCACTCAGACTGCTCAGCTACCACAGATCAAGCTATCTGCGACCTTTGAGTTTCTTCATCGGTGGGTGTCAAAGCGTTGGTGCACTCAAAGAACTCGACTCGTTGATCAGCTTCCTCCAGCACATATGCAAAGTAGTTGCGCCTTGTCGTTGCTTTTTACGCCGCATGATCGATTTGGTGTGTGTGTGTTCCATTCACCTCATCACCTATTCTCCTCAACCTGGAATTTCGCCGCGACCACCGACAGCCATGACATTACAGGCACAACGAGGCCTCCTATGAGCGGTTAATAATGACAGCGACCATATTTGCGGGCTCACGGAGAGCCGACCGACGAAGCGTGCTGAACGACAGCCATCACAGGCTCATGGAGAGCCAGGTGGGATTAGCATTACAGTAATATATGCACAGCGCAAAATAAAGAAAAACTGAAATAATAAAGAAAAGCAAAGTGCTGCTCCTCGATTTATATTATGGAATTGTGTAACCATAGTTAATTTAGAATAATGAAAATCGTTTATATGAGTTAATTACACAAGCTTGCGCATGAAGCACGTGGTGGTCATGGACTCCAAATGCTTTTGTCTTCTTGTAGATTGTGAATTTCGTTGTTGTTCAGAGCTCGTAATCTCTTCAATTTACAATTCCATCCATATATTAACTATGTTCCATCTTAGTGCATATTCAAATCAAGCGCCCAGCCTGGTTTGAATATGACCATGTAAAATAATGAAAGTACTGGGGTGGATCTGCTTCAAGATATCTGAAATAGCCTCAATCCCCAAACACACAATTAATAATAACACATGTTGATTAACTTTATAATTTATCCGAGACCAATAACACAAGTCACACCGAATACATAATCGCTCATGATCTCATCACATGATATACTCACAAATCACAATATACAAAACTAACATTCACTTTGCTCACTGAGTACACAGAGTACAGGTAGAGCAAGTTTACAAAGCTAAAATCAAGCAATCCTCCATCTGAGAAAACTCGATCTAGATGGGGTGTGTCATCTAGATGTTTGGCCACTGGCAACATCGTACGCAGGGTCTTACCACTGCTCCATATTTCATTTGTTGTAGCCTGTAGGCGATTATTTTTATTTACGGGTGTACTACTACTTCAGGTTACATTTCTCTGTTGTATATTAAAAGTTATGCCATTAAAAGATTCAACTTGGTGTTAGTGGAGAAGGTTGTGGAAAAAAGTGTACGAAGTATGTTTACTGGGGAGATTTTAGAAAGCATTATGCTGAACCCAGGATGTTAATATGTTCACTTTTCCTTCCATACCAGTGGTTGCTCTTACTGCCACTGCCAGCAAGAAAGACATTGTTACCATTAAAAGATCTGTGCACGTTAAGAATCTTGTGGAAGTGATTGGCAATGTCAACCGTCCAAATATATTTTATAAGAAATATTTCCAGAAAGGTGAGCGTATTGAATATTAGAACCAACAGCAAGAAACCTTCATCAACACAGAAAGTATGTTACCTTAAAAGTATGTTAACTATTCAAGAGGATTTTAGGTAGAGAACAGTATTTTACATTAAAATGTTTAGACTTTGAATTGACAGATAATTACACTTTGAATGTCATGTATGTTGTGATTATTGCACTTTATTATTTAATTGTAATAACTGTAAATTAGGTTATGCTATTTCTCCATTAGTTGCTAAGTTGATGTTTATTAAGAAGTTAACTGAAATGAATTTTGTGAATCATATATACAATATTAAAATACATAAGAACTTAAGTGGTAAAATAGTTAAACATTAAGGAACAGAGTACAGTATAATACAGTTATTATTTACATTATATCCCATTTAAATACATACAGTACTTACAGGCAATTTCTCTGTTTCATCTGTTATTCAATAAATTAGCTACCCATATATTAGATGGCCCATGGTCCACCAAAGAGTCATTTGAATATATATAAGATCATGGCTTCTTTTTGAAAATAACCACAAGATACAATTTCCCCTTATTTATGCAATATTTAGTATTTGAGAGAGAAATTTGGTGATTATAAACAGCTCTGTGGCTATACGGACTAGAGTCCACAATTTAACTAGAGAATGAAAATGAAAGATTTTTTGCTGTTTTCTCTCGAATTTAGAGAGTTTTTGTTTTTCAGAATGCTCAGAATCATATTTTCTGATAAAAATATTCAGTTTGTTGGGAATGGGAAGATCAGTAATCCTAGCTAAGTCCCTGCTGGTTGAGATGATTAATTTTATATAATAAAATAATTATTGGATTTGGTTTCCAGGTGATAGTGAGAATGATCAAGCTCTTAGTTCATGTTTTTTGACCTTGTCCTTCAGCAGATAATACAAATCTTGACCAACATAATTCTTACTATCATGCTCAAACCGTATCAAATAATTGTTTATTTATATTCATAAGTCACTTGTTTTATCCTGTTCAGCAGGTGTATGAAAACAGGTTCTTCTTGTGCCGAACCAACCACTTATTGAATTTAAGGTTTACAATTATTCAGTTTTATAATATTTTTCATTTGGTCATCTTGTGTTGTTCTCTCAAACATTTTGAGCAAGACAGAAATTTTTTTCATGTGGTATATGAATCGTGCCGATTTTAAAATATGTTTTATTAATCTAATAAACTGCATCTGTTTAGGGTTTTTTCATGTTGTCTTCATAACGACCAACACGAAAAGGTTTAATGTGAAATATTTCCGAAACAATTGACTAACGAAAACAAACAAACTAGTGCATGTCAAAAAACTATGTAAATATTAAATGCTATATCGTTGCATTCATTTATAAACAAGGCGGTGAGTATTGAAGTGATCTTGCCCTGTGACTTTTCGGTGTTTTTGATGGTCGTGTTGCAGATGGTGAAACCTCTATGCATAATTGCTTTATCCTTGCACTGCTGGATTTGGTGAATTCGAGTTGGCTTTCTCACACATTAGTTTTAAAACTTTTAAAGTTATTCACTCTCCTCTCACAAGGTTGACAAACAAGATTTGACAAATGTACATCTCTCGCCAGTGACTGTCGATACAGTTCTTCGCTTGCCAAAAGAAGGTTAACATTCACCTTTTTGTGGAGGTTTTGCAGTAAATCAAAGATAAAGTTTATGTAAATCAGGACGAATCTTTATCACATTTAAAATAACGATACGGTAGTGATTTTCTTTTGTCTTTTCCTCATGAATTATTAATGAGTGTTTGAATATTATTTAATGACGCTAACAGAAACAAGACGGACCAAGAAGCAAAGAGTTATCTCAGTTGTAGTAAGTATTAAAAAGTTACAACTGCATACTAGTTTGAATTTTAAATAGAAAATCCTAATGATGCACGGTCAGGATGAAACAATAAAATAAATTGAGACATTCTCTGACGTTATATGTAATGTTTAAAACACGAGCAGC
The DNA here is from genome assembly GCA_035772405.1 of Chrysogorgia sp. JL179-B06. Classification (NCBI taxonomy): domain Eukaryota; kingdom Metazoa; phylum Cnidaria; class Anthozoa; order Scleralcyonacea; family Chrysogorgiidae; genus Chrysogorgia; species Chrysogorgia sp. JL179-B06. The sequence continues at coordinate 670,332 of JAYKKM010000404.1, read as the reverse complement.
AGTGTTTTATCAGATATAAAAACCTTTAAAAAACGACCAGCATTTGGTAAGTTCGTTGGCGCAGTAATTTTGAAAAATAACGTTGTCTAAGCCGAGAAAATCAAAGCTAAAGTTTATGTAAATTAGGACGAATCTTTATCACATAAAAATACGACACGGTGGTGATTTTCCTTTGTGTTTTCTTCATGCATTATTAATGAGTTTTTTAAATACATGTATAAATTAACAGTTTAGCTCATGAAACTACAGTAGAACAAGACGCCCGCTAGGCGTTAACTTGGGCCACTTTAATTTAGGGACATGGCGCGCATATTGCCTGCGGAGTTGGGTTGCATTGGTGGCATGTTACACAGTTGGAATTAGAAAACCCGCTCACTTGTCTTATATTACAAAGGATAATTTTTGCATTGATTTCTGTAATCAGGCACTAAAGGCATTGTGCAGCGCTTTTAAAGTGGGAAATTTTTAGAAGCAAGTTGGGCTAGAAATGAGGACAAAGAAAAATCAGGCGTCTATATGCAGAACGCTTGACACGGCGACGAAATTTAATGTCAACACTAAACGCGGCAATGTTATTTTTTCTAATATCTGTTCGATTGAAGGTCTTCGTGTGTCAAAATTTATATAAAAAACAACGGCAAGGTATACGAAACATATCTGTTACGAAATTACATCGGTTTAATGGACATAAAAGCATTAAATCATCGGGTAAACAACGAATAGATCTTGAAGCTATGTCCTTTGATTTTAGAGACGAGTCTCGCTTTAATCGCTAATACGCATTTTCTCATATAACATCTGATCTTCACATTTTAAGTAGACGAAACCTACAGCGTTCGATTCGCCAGATTCAAGTGATCATTTCGATATAGAATTGATTTAAATCCGAAAAAACACAATATTTCATGATTAATATTACAGAGTTTCACGGGATAAATGTCAACACAGTATAATATGTTTGTCCTTGGCTGTTCTTTCCGTCTTCATGATTGATCTCTCATCTGTGTTTCTCTCATCTTGGAGAGAATCTTTGCAATGGTTTGCAGGTTTACAGGTCTCGGTAAACTTTTCCAACAGCGATTCATTGGCAATAAAACGAAAGTCCGAACTCGCTTCATATTCGCTTGCATGCCTTGAGCAGGCGTCTTGTTGTCAATGAATCGCAGTCTGAAAAGCATTTACGAGAGCTGTAAACCAGCAAATTAACTAATGGCAAGATTCTCTCCAGGATAACTGGATGAGAGAAACACAGATGAGACATTAAAGAGACAACTCGCAGACGGCAGAACCGTGGACGAAACGTAAACAATTTTTCATGGAAATCAACATTTCTATATATTGTAAATATTACTGTGAATGGGAAATTCGGTTCGCGCGAATTTATTCGCAAAGCTGACATGCGGCAGTCTCTCTCCTCCGCAGAGGCTTATATATTTTTATTAGAAATGCGCGAGCGAGGAAGGCGTGCGGGAATGACACCGCGCGCCTCCTATTTTCTTCCATCCACTTCCTGCGTGCTTCCGATTTTCTTCCCGCACGCCTTCCTCGCCCGCGCTTTTCTAATAAAACAAGCCTCTGAGACACGAAATATCATGAGGGTCTTATCTCCCCGGATATACGACCCTGGGCACGAGTTTTTATACGTTCGAGCCAGCTACGCAGGCTATTATCTGATGGCGTCCAGTAAGTCGAAATTCGGGAGTCCAACAAAAGTGACAGTGAGCGGATATGTTCACGAAGTATCTGATATTCAAATGGGAAAAACAACAGGTAATCGATATTTTGACTTCAAAGTTCAGGACGGGGAATCGCAATTTACAAGAGTGGCGTGTTTCAGTCCTGACAAGAGAGACATCTTGAAAGAGAAACAAGATGGTAAGCAACCTGTATTTTTAATGAACATAAGCCCTCAAAAAAGAAAGTTTAAGCCCGATACTAATGAGTATACAATGGGCAAGTTTTCAAAAGTCGTGGATGGAAAGAGTTTGTGTTTTCCCTGGAAAGTATCACCACGAGGTAACACACATCCAGTTTCCCTTGCCGACGTTCTTAGAGAAAAAGAAATCGGCGACCTCGTATGGGTAAAAGGAAAAGTTTGTTTCATGTCCGAAAGTCAAACTGTGTATTCGACCGTTATGGAAAAGAACCTCCTAAAGCGTGATCTGATCATCGCAGATGCTACAGGAGCGATGTACGTTTGTGTTTGGGAAGATTTAATCAATCAAGTTAAAGACCAACAATCTTACCTGTTCACAGAGCTGAAAGTCAGTTTCTTTAAGAGAACATTCCTCAATTGCTCAACAAAGTCAGTGATCAGTGTTCTCGAGGCCAAAGTGGTAGTGCCATCTAATGTTGAGAAGATGGTAGAGCAACTAAAGGTTGAAGAAAATGGGACAGAGAAAGCGAAAGGGAGAATCCTAAGCGCAGATGTATCACAGTCCTTTGTGTGTATCAATTGTAAGGCTCGTATACATGACGACGAACAGGTCATCGCTACCAAGGTTGTCGCTACCAAGGTTGTCGCTACCAGTGTTGCAAACTTAGCACGTTAAGAAGAAATCTGTCAATCCACGTGACAGCGAATCTCATCGTCCAACATGAGAATGATACAGCGCGATACCATTGCCCAATGATTGTATTAAAATCGTTGTTTACAGTATTGAGCAGTAAGGAGAACTACAACATAGAAGAAACGGACATAACCAAACTATCGGAAGATATGGTTGTTGAAACCTTATTGCTCCTTGGCGAATTGGAATTCGAAGTTCGTCAACAAGAAAAGCTGATAGAATCGATAAAGCTAATCGATTGACTTTACTATTGTAGGCAAGTTGTTTAATACTGTCTATAATAGTTTTATTGGCAAACCTGTTTTGTTACTGTTGTCATGAATTTAATACCATGACCATGTGTCTGGGTATTTATTTGTTGAACAGCCATGTTACAGTTGACTATTTTATATATACAGTGTAATTTATAGTTATTAGTTTATGGTATTCAGTTAATGCCGTTTTGTTTTGTGATATTTACAGTCAAACCGTGTTCTTTTGCAATGCTACAATGTCATATCGTATTACAATGTCATATCATAATACAATATCGTATTACAATGTTGATTGTCAGTTTCACTTGAGTAATTTGCGAACGTTTATACTATATGTCTATAGATTCCGCTCAACAGATTCGCTTAAAAGCTCCGTGCTCAATCAAAACATTGAAGAAGACACGGAGTTGCCTGCAGAGTTAGCCTAAACCATGCAAAAATGTATGGCATGCATGCAAGTTGCTAGCCTGCGCTCTCGGGTTTTGGGCGGGTGAGGCGAGGGAGCGCCTGCTACTGTAACTGTATATTTTTCCAATACGCCCCCATTGAGCTTTCCAAATAAGAACCAATCAAAAGATGGTTTGTTAATCGGATTATTAGGGTTTTATTAAAAATGTGTCAACATCAAACAATTTCCCGCGCAATTAGAAATACGATTTCTGTTCACCATGAGAACTGTGCTTTGAGCGACATCGTTGATTATCCAGGTATCGATTCGTCGTTTGGACGTTGGAGTTATATATCACAACCTAACACTCCTAAGAAGAAAGTTGTAAGGAGAGGAAGGCCTTCTGTCAAAGAAAGCGCAAACGAATATTGCAGAATATGCAAATGTCAATTGAAATTGACCAGGTGTTCATCCATAACTATATTTCAACGGAGTACGAGAGAAAACTTTAAAGATATCGTCCTTGCTGATCTCTGTAAAGAAAACAACGTTGATCTTGACCTGGCAGATAACTTATCAAATAGACTTTGTGTGACATGTCGACAGAAATACTGAAAGCGTTAAATAGGTCACACAAGTCGTTCAGTGCAATCACAACGGAAAGCGAAGGTGAACCGTGAACCTCAACCAGTTGTTGGAGCCATCGATTCAAGAGGCAGATTCCGACGACGTCTGAACATTGCCCGACAAGCGAAAAACGTCAAACGGTTCGTTAGGAGAGACATCGCAAACGACTGCCAACCGCGAAGAGACTTCTAAGTCTAAGCGATCACTTTTCAATGAAAAAGACGGTGGTAAAGGAAACTTAACCAGCTTGTACGGTGTGAGTTCGGCTTCTCGTTTATCCCATATAGACTGGAACTTGTTGGGAAAATGAAGCCTGTTTGCCAAGAACGTCTTTTTTTGTTAAGATTAAAGGAAAAATATTCAGGTAAATGTGGCGTGCTTTTGCAACAAATTGCCAATAAAACCTTAAACATTAAGTATATATGCAGCAAGTAATGCTCGAAGTTTTGAACTTTGTTAATTAGATGTCGCTACACTGTAATTACATGAACATGGGTCACATGTGGGTTACTACCACGATACAATATTATAACGTATACGACATGGTATACGATATTATTACGAATCCCACCGATCTGCGGAATGGGACCGAATTTACGTATCACTTCCACGCCCCATTTCGTTGACGAAATGGGGTGGGGCAGTGATGCGGGTCAGCTTGGGACTGGAAGTTCTTTTGCTGCGAAAGTATGGCTGAATTAAGCAAGCGTGGAAGGTTGTATAATCAGGGAAAGGCTATTCAGACTGACTTGCGAAGACAAATAATTCAAGATATTGTTGAACAGGGAGGAGACTTTGTTACAGGTTTCTTTCCAGGACGATTCTCTACTTTAGCTGAAAAACACAGAGTGAAATATGACACGATACGAAAAATTTGGAAAGACTTGGTTTCCAACGGAGATACAGAAGTTGTAAGACACGCTGCTGGTGTGAAGCACATTCAACAGGAAGATGTCCAGCTTGTAAGATTCCTGAAGACTGACAGAGCGTCAATGACTACTGGTGAACTTTATAAGCACCTGGATGAACATTGCAACATTGCCGGCGGAACATCGAAATCAGCAGTTCATTGAGTGATACAAAACATGAACGACGAAAAATGGACATATAAAAAACTGACACGGCCCATTGCAGAAAAGTTCACCCCAGTCAATTTGAATTACTGTCAGCAGTTTATAAATTACATGTCTACTGTTGATCCTAATAAGTTAAAATTTTTTGACGAATCTGGAATAAAGCTTCCTGATGTCGGTCCCCGGCTGTTGAAGTTTTGCAATATGCCAATTCTGCAAATATTACTCTTAATTTAATGTGTGATATTGATGGTGTAGTGTATGCAAATACAGTTGAAGGTTCGAGTAATGCGCTTTCGTTTCTCAACTTCTTTGAAGAAGCAGCTCAAATTTATCGTCCAGATGGTAAACCAGCGTTCACTTACAGAGATCATATAGTATATGACAACGCTGCAATTCATCATCACCGAGCTGGCCAAGCCCTTGGGTCATGACTTGATGACATCGGTTGCACCGCAGTTTATTTACCGACATATTCGCCCGAGTTTAATCCTGTTGAATTTGTGTTTAACAAACTCAAGACAATATTGAGACAGTTTGAATACGGAGAACTTTTGAAGGACAGCCTACATGTCGGTGTTCACGAAACACTAAAGGAAATATCGCATGTGGATATGATAGGTTTCTTTAATTACACAGGTTACATTGACGTTTAGCGTTATTAATAATATAGTTCCATTATTCTGACTGCTTAATACTATTCTAACTGCTTACTGTATTAAAATATAGGTATAATTGGATACAATAAAACACATGTGAAAATATATACAATTCATATAACATGTGGCTAAAATTGTATTGTTTATTTTTTGTAATAATATATTGATCGAGTTAATCTTTAAATAAAAGAAACAAGTACTGAGAGCTAGATAGAAGTATGCATGGCTAGTTTACTATAATACTATACGTTTACAATTTTCCCACGCCACTATTTTTAGAATATGATGACCTATGTGTATGCAAATGTAAAACTATTATATTTCAATGGTAATTGTTCAACTCATTCGAGTTACAGTAATTTTGTAAAAAAATAACTCAAAACAATAACACAACATATCTAGCTGTAAGAATACTAGTAAAAATAATAGCAAGCAGGGTTTTTTTTTTCAGCTGCAAAAGCACAATACATTTGTTCTTCACCTTTTTTGTTTACATTTAATGTAAATATAAATATATGGTGTCAATTTCAATCATCGCTTACAAAATTGGCTGCTTCCAACAATAAAGAAAGACCGTTATCTTGTTCGGGCTCGATGTCACGTTCATGAATTGTAGAACTGCATGTCTTCAAACTTTCATCCATTCCCAAATTTAGATAATGATTTTCTTGTTCCAAAGATATCGGCTCATCCGACACAACGCGACATTCAGCGGAAGTTAATGAGCTTGCACTTTCATCTACACGGCTGTTTGAAAGCACGCCCTTACCGGGAAAACAAATGCCCTTTCGCTCCCACAGTTTTCGTACAGGATTAACTCGGTGATCAACCACGCATTGTTCTCGAGTTATAACAAAACTGTCATCATATTTACTTAGTATATTCTGCATTTCACTTTTGGCAGGGACTTTGCTGCTACACATACGCTCCAGCTTTCTGATGTCCGTGTTTACAACAAGCCAGTTAGGAACTTTGACACCTGAAGTTGTCTCCCGCAAATATTTGGAATGGTTGCTGTTTATCAAATCCGCTTGTACTTGTGCGGCATATGTGTTGAGACTGGAAGCAAAACTTCCCTTCTTAGAGATAATGTCATCTTCAATTTTTTTCAATTTGGTCTTCGCAGCCTTGCAGTCGGACGCAACCGATTTATAATACTTTTCCTCATCAGGATGTCTTTTTATGTCCTTACAAATCGTAGCAGACACACAGTTTGCAAATAAACACATTGTTTTCACATAGAGGTGTGGCAATTTGAACACAACGGCCTATTATTTACTGCGATTGGCGCCTTAAAACTCGTCTCAAGTTCGGACAATTCATTCTGTTTTTGTAACACTATTTCACGCTGTTGTTTCTTCTCTTTCTCAAGCATTTAAAAACATTTTTGCGTTGGCGTCTCATAATCGAGTATATCGACGCCCACGTGATTAAGATAAGATAAGATAAGATAAGATAAGATAATTTATTTAAGCACGTATCACTAAGGAGCTAAAAAGCTCGTGCAAACGTGAACGTGACATATATAGAGATTAAAAATATTACAATGCAACAGACTGAAATAGATTATTACAGACATGTTTATGAATTAGAATATACCTTACTAATAATTTATGAGTTTAAAAATATAAAAACAGTTGTATACACTTGTATACAAATAATAATAATAAATACTATTACATGCAGAATCTACGAAAACATATGGGTATTTATAGATCGTTCCATAATGTACTGGCAATATACCTAAATGACTTATGGATCCATTCAAGATTAAAACGAGGCGTTCTAGTCTTGTACCAGTGCCGCGTAAATTGTATTTAATTAATTTAAGTTTAAAAAGTTCATTGATATAGGTTGGACCAAAATTGTTAACTGATTTATAAACTAAAATCAGCGATTGGATGTATCTCCTCCGTTCAAGAAGCGATCTAATGTTTGCATAATCTTTGCAGGGCCGGATTAACCTAGTAGCAAATGTAGCATATGCTACGGGCCCCGCGCTTTTGGGGGCCCCGCGGTGATAGGTAAAAAAATATATATAGGGTAATTATGTTGAATATGAGACTTTAGGTAATATGAGACGAAATAAGCATCACCAGAAATTTGGGACATTTGCGCCACCGTTCCCAATCAGCGGTAATTCATCAAATACTAGAATTTCGCAAGATGGCGGCGAGATCTTCATGTCGTTTCGTTATAAACTGTGTTCACATTGTCTAGCATCTTATCGACAAGCACCAGCTATAAAGGATTTAAACATATTGGCAATAACAAGCAGTTCAAGTAATTTGATCAGTCATTTGTTTTGATATAAGGTATGAAAAAATATAGTACTTTACAGAATAAGCCTTGTGTTTGTCATTTTTTGATATCCAGTAAAAACAGTGGAGAATCCCTTTAATTGCTCCAATTTATTCTATGCTCTGATTAAATTATATTTTCTTTGTTTCAGATGATAATATGAGTGGACGGAACAGGGATATTGGTCGTCAATATAGTTCCGGAAGTGCGAAGCAAAAAGCAAAAGAAGACAAGGAGAGAAGGGAAGAATTGGTTATAGCGAAAACGCAAAAATTGACACATTTTTTTCCTGCTGCTGCTGGATCCAGTCAAGTTGATGCGGATGTGGTTCCCAGCGCACCTACCGAAAACTGCAAAGAGATGGAAAGTTCCTGTTCCAATGTAACAGTGTTGAGTGAAAATCTTTCCGAAGACCAGCAAACTGTGATTAACTTCTCTACTGACATTTCCAAATGGCCCAAGCATCTTGGAGATGAGGCCAGCGAATATTGGATATCAAAGGGCAGTGCAGAATGTCAACACTCAGACTCTGACTTTGCGGCATCCGGCAGATCATATGAGAAAGAAAAGAAGCCCCATTTCTGCCAAATGTCCTTCTTTACCCAAATCCACAAATTAACTAACCAACACCGTGCGAGACACTGGTTATGTTATTCAGAAAGTGCTGGACGACTGTTCTGCTTTCCGTGCAAAGTCATGAATGCCAACACCACTGTCACCACACAGTTCACCACCGAAGGTTTCAATGACTGGAAAAATGGTACCAATTTAATCTGCAGACATGAAGAAAGTTCATCTCATCGTCAAGCAATGATTTTGTTGTTGTCACGAAAAGACAAAGGAGGAAGAATCGATTCTCAACTTGTGCAACAGACGGAGGAAGAACGAGATTATGCCATAAAGTTCTTCAACGTATCGTTGAGACTGTGCGGTTTTTAGCTGAGAGAGGACTTGCATTTCGTGGCAGTGACGAAACTGTTGGTTCACCTCACAACGGAAATTACTTAGGAGCTCTTGAGCTAGTGTCCAAGTTTGATCCATTTTTAGCAGAACATATAAACTCTCATGCTAACAAAGGAAAGGGACACACATCATATCTCTCAAAAACAACCTGTGAAGAATTTATCGATTTAATGGATACTTGCGTCCTAGATCGCATCATCACTGAAGTCAAGGCCCACAAGTTCTATTCAGTATCGGTGGATTCAACACCAGATATTGCACACATAGACCAACTAACATGCATTCTGCGATACGTTTTGCCATCTGGACCTGTAGAGAGATTTGTAAAATTTCTGGACATGCAGGGTCATAGTGGCGAGCAGCTTGCTGAGAGTTTACTCAATTTTCTTGGAGAACATGGCATAGATGTGAAGGACTGCCGTGGTCAGTCATACGACAATGCAAGCAACATGGCTGATGGCTGGAAAGTACAATGGAATGCAAGCACGTATTCGGCAACTGAATGAGCTTGCTGAGTATGTTCCATGTGCAGCACACTCTTTGAATTTAGTTGGACAATTTGCTGCTGGATGCTGTCAGGAAGCAGTCATCTTTTTTGACTTTGTGCAAAACATTTACACCTTCTCAGCATCAACATATCGTTGGGGTCTTCTTACATCTGCCTTGTCTGAAGCTGATAGCCGCACACCAGTGGTCAAAAGCATGTCAGATACCAGATGGTCAGCCCGTGCAGATGCAACAAAAGCACTCCTACTGAGCTTCCAGATCATAAAACGTGTCCTGGATGGTATGGCAGATGATGCGGAACAGAAAGCTGATTGCCGTCAGCAAGCGCGTGGATTATCAATTGTTATGGACAAATTGGAAAGCGGGATTCTTCTCGTCTTGTGGGATAAAGTGTTGCAGCGGTTCCAAATGACCAGCGCTCTACTTCAATCTGCCGACCAAGACCTCAACACAGCATGCTCTCTCTGAGTCTCTAATCGGTTTCGTCCAGAACCTTCGATCAACATTCACGGATATCGAACAGAAGGCCAAAAATCTCACTGAGTGTAACCAGTACCAGCAAGAAATCAAAAGAGTTCGAAGGCGTAATCAAAGATATGATGATCAAACAGGTTCAACTTCTGTTGAAGACGAATCACAAACACCAAAAGAGAAGTTTAAGACTGGAACTTATATTGTGATCATAGATAGCCTTATAGCTTCTCTATCAATGCGGCTTGGGGCATATCAAGGTGTCGCCAGCAAGTTCGGCTTTTTCCGAAACCTCCAGTCATTGTCAACAGAAGAGATAACGCAAAAATCATCACAACTTGTGAAATCCTACCCATCTGATTTGGAAAATGGTTTGCTGGATGAGATGGTCCACTTCAGCGAGCTGCTCAAAACCAACCTTGGAAAAGGCGAAGATGCTGCAAATGAAGAAGCAGAAGAGCTCCGCATGTATCGACTTGTAATGGATAATAATTTGGAGTCTTGCTTTCCAAATGTTGAAATTGCATTGCGTATATACTTGTGTCTGATGATAGCCAACTGCACTGGTGAGCGCACCTTTTCAAAGTTGAAGCGCATCAAGAACGTTCAGCGAAATACAATCGGGCAGAAGCGACTGAACAAGCTCTCTTTGATGAGTATTGAGAATGAACTTCTAAGAGACATTGACATGACCAAAATGATCCATCTTGAAATCTAGAAGACATGATATGTAAGATTATTTGTTTAGAAAAAAGATATAAACTAATGATTGTCTCCATTACATAATATATCTACAAATCTTATATTTGGGGGGGCCCTCATAATTCATAATGCTACAGGCCCCGCACCTGCTTAATCCGGCCCTGAATCTTTGAGTATATCTTCGTATGTCAGCGACTTAGACAAGCCCAGGAGAGTTCTAAGAATATAATAGTTAGTGTTTTCCAATTTCTTTGTTTCAACCTTTCCAATCCCCAATAAAAGTGGACCACAATATTCCAAATGAGGTAAAATGTAAGCCTTTTAAATGCGAATCATGACTTCCTGTGGAATAAATCTTCGTAGCCTGCGAAGGGCTGATGCCTTAGCGAATGCCTTCTTCGTCTGCTCTGCTATATAAGCCTTGAAATTCAATTTTGTATCTAATGTGACTCCAACAAATTATCAGATAGTTTAATCTTGGAATCATCCAGCTTGAAATCGTATTCATACGCCGACGGGCCAACTGCCATTGCTTGCGTTTTCGTATCATTAACCTTTAAATAATTACTCTCAAACCATCTCGAAAGATATTTGCGATCTTGGTTGATGGTGTATTCCAAGACCATTGGTGAGACGTCGCAAGCATACTCTGTTGTATCGTCTGCATAGAGCCTCAATGACGTGTTAGAAACGTTGTACTGTAGTTCAAATCATTAATATAAATGTTGAATAACAACGGGCCCAAAAGAGATCCTTGAGGCACTCCAGTCTTTACTACCCGCCACTCAGAAAAAACATTGTCAAGTTTAACCCGTTGTCTTCCCGTAAATAGGCGGCCATGAGCTCTATAGAGTCATCAGAAAATCTATATGCTTTCAACTTAGCGAGCAGGAGGTTGTGACAAACAGAGTCAAATGCCTTACTCAAGTCAACAGCAACTGTTGCAAGAGCTTCACGTTCATCGAGACTTTTTCGCCAGTCTTCTGTTATTTTGAGAAGTGCTGTACAACAAGAATGACCTTTAAGGTAACCAGAAATATTAGGCGATAAAATAGAACCAAATACGATATAAATTTGATCGTACATCACTCTTTCATATATCTTCGAAACAGAGGGGAGCACAGACACAGGTTGGTAATTGGTTTTGTCCGTCTGATCATGTTTCTTGTGTACTGGTGATATATTAGCACTCTTCCAAACCAAACGCCATACACGGTTGTGAATAAAATGATTAATTAAGTTGGTTAGCGGCTGTACAATTACAGGAGCTGGTATACGCAAGAACCGTTGAGAGATATTATCGCAACCAACCGCTTTTCGTGGATTGAGATTATCCAATATATTTTTCATGTAAGCTACTCCGACTGGAACAAAATTGAATTCCGGTTGCAAGGCAGCATTCTCGATAATAACTTTAATACTCGAATGATTCTTAAAGTCATCAATTTCCAAATTATCCCCAACACTCTCGACCACTTCGCAAAAATACGTATTGAAGACCTCAGCTACAGCAAGAGAGTCAACTATAACGCCGTCATCCTCTAACAACGCGATCTTAGATTTACTTTTTTCCTTGCCTGGTAGAAGAGGTTTCATTTTACTCCAAAATTCGCCATGGTGTTTCGTGTCAATTGAAGCATCAACACAAAACGCTTTCATACCTTTCCTCTTTAATGAGGTGACTTTGTTCTGCTGTTTCCTAAACTCCTCCCAAGAGGACTGTGATGGATTTCTTTTATGTAGCTTAAACAAGCGTTTCCGCATAAAGATCTCTCGCTGCAGCTGTGGTGTAATCCATGGTAATTGATCGCCTCTGATTCGCTTCTTCTTAAGTGGAGCATGTTTAGCCCAATGGTCCCACAGGTCGTCAACATTATCAAATATGTACGCCGTATCCCATGGAACATTCTTGAGATCAGACAGAAAATCGCTTTCGTTAAATCTCTTCATACTTCTATATTCGATTTCCCTTGGTTTAGGTCTTGGAAGCTTGTTCTTTCTTACTGCATAGACAAGGTCATGGTCACTTACACCAAGATGCAAATTACCACAGGTAGCATAACGTTCTGGGTGACTTGCAAGCATAACATCAATAAGTGTTCGAGTGCTCTCTGTTACCCTAGTGGGTTCAGTTATCTGATTATCCAAACAGAACCTATCGCAGAAGTCAGTTAGATTACCATCGGCTTTCCTATCCTCCTTTTCTTTTGTCTGGCTTCAACAACAGTGACAAGCGTACCATCTCGCATGCAAAAACTTAAGCTTCAGAATGCCGGTCTTGGTCGGAAAAAAGTTGTGTTCAGTTGCAAATCTTCTGCGTTTGAGGTTCAAAGAGTTTTAGAGCGTGTCTACCCAAAGCTAAGCGAAATTGGAGGGTTTGAATTACTTAGAAGTGGTTCGCCATACACATCGCTGGTATTGATCCACCCCCCGGCGATAGGAGGTTATTCAGTACCATTCCTGCGTGATATTGCAGGGCTAGGACAGGCGTTGGCCTACATTCGGCCTCTTCAGAAAGACTTAGACATTGCTTCTGTGGTGATCACAGAACAGGTATGTAGTTAAAAAATTTATTCAAGTCATTTTATCATCAGTATACAGTAGAAGCTAAATAAATCCGGGTGACTGGGCTTTTTATGGTGGCTCGATAGGAAAAACCTATATACAATCAGTTTTTTCTTATAAAAAGTATATAAGTTTCAAGTGATGAGATTTAACAAGTGGTTGACTTATCACCAAGGGTTCCACTTCCAATCAGTTAACTACAATTTCCTGATGATCTCTTTCATTTTTAAGGTTCAAAATGACAATGTTCCTTCAGTTAAGTGCCTGCAGTGTGAGGCCAATGTTCCAATGACAGGATTTAGGCAGCATCAGGCCCAGTGTAGTAACAGAAAGTAAGTACATTGACACATTGTATGCTTAATACATGGGGATAAAATTAACATATAATATCATATTTTCTGAAATCTGTATTAACTATAAGTGGGATAAGAGGGTGGGTGGGTAAACCAGTACGTAAAGTGAAAGTTATTTCAGTACGGTAAATGGTCAAATTATTGCAATTGGTATTATAAAATTAAAAGTGTCATACTCTATGCAATGCACTCTGATAGTGATTACATGTAGGTGAGGCTCATTTTCTCTCAGAGTACAGGTGATTTGTCACCACTTGCCTGACTTTCATATGGTGTGCAATGTTGTGCTCTAACAAGAAATATAATTATAAACCCATCATACCCACCACTGCTAGACATTTTTGCAGTTGAAAGTGGGAGATTTAAGAATTTTACTATATTGTTTTTTCTTTTGCTGTATAATATATTAGACCATCTAAAAGTCCCGTAATAGATCTTGATAATGGGCAAGATAACCAAGGACTTGATGATCAACAGTCTGTCTCCACACTGAAAGATATATTCACTGGGAAACCATCAGCTGAGATTGAAAAGGCAGTTAGGAGGTCAAGTGGAAGTATTGCTCTGGCAGTACAGGAGCTTCTATCAGATCCTGAAGGTACCTGTAGTTATGAGTATCAATGTGCTGCTATGAAGTACATGCAGATCCTGTCATCCTGACCTAAATACAGAGAGAACTACATGCAGTAGCTGTAGTTCCCCTTGTAAAGTGTCATGTTTTTGCAATACTTTAAATATAAACTGCATGACCTTTTTCCAAAACAATGGGTGAGGATAACTAAGAGAGTAGTAATTAAGCACCACTGTGACAGTGTATTGTCAGTGTTAGATTTGGCAATCATACTGTTATATAGGCACGTGATACTGTAGGCTGTACATGTAGCTGAGTATACATTATGTACCAGATCAACTTAATTTACCAACAATTTGTGACCTGCAGTTTGTAGCCTGTGTACAGTCTGAACATACACCTGTAATACAGTCTGTGAAAATTTGCAAGATAGCTTGTCGACCCGCCACTCAGATCTGAGTAGTAGATTTTCAGTGGTTTAATACTCATATGATTCATAATTATTTATTTGATTGGATTGTAACTGGAATAAGACAAGTACTGTGATTTGGACAATCAAAATCTACTTCTTAGATCTGAGAAGCTCAGTGGGGGGTCGACAAGCTATTGTGCGAATTTTCACAGACTGTATTACAGCTGTATATTCAGGCTGTACACAGGCTAGCAGTTTGTTGCTTTGGTTATTTTGTCAACAGTTCATTTTGTCCAGATTAATTGTCAAATTTTATTTTACATTATTGTGTTCTGGCCATCTGATCAACCTAGTTGCATTATTAATATTTCCCTTAAAAGAAAATCCTATACTGTAGGTTCCTAAAGGTTCATATGATTCCTGTAGGATATGACATTTTCATGTTAGCCAAAATATAATTGGAATACATTTCCAATAGGAAGTTAAATTGGAATTCCTACATGTATAGAAAATTTCCTATCCTATAGGAATTCTTTTGGGGCCAAAATATAATAGAAATTCTTATCAGAATTCCTATAAATTTTTTGTAAGGAATTTAGGTACAGGTATCTGAAAATTGGGTAACCAGTTCTAAAACTATCTCTAAATAATTATATAGCCATCTCACCATGCATATTATGTTATACACCATATAACTATTTTATTATAGATGCAGGCCAGGGTGTATCATCGGAGTCTCCTAGTACATCCAGAAAACCAGATGTTGCAAGTACTAGCCACTCAGCTGCAGGTACATGCATTGTTAATCCTGTCATGCACTCATCAGTCGATCATCATCATCAGTAGTGTCAATTCTAAACTCATATATTTTATTACTGCTGCCAATTTTCTTTGTCAGTGATGGAGGGCCGCCCCCTGGGAAAGAATGCATGCCCCTTGTGAAACCTTGCAGCACACGTACAAGTCCCAGCATAAGCATGTTATAGTAATAAAACCTTCACAGTTCACCTGACATTTTCTCCCCATCCTACAAATTTTTCTTATCTTTTCACAGTACAGTAAGATATTCCTTGGTAAGTTAATAAAGCTCTCAAGCAATTTATTTTCAGTCTACAATTCGAGAGCCACAAGTTTATCAATTATTTGTACAGTAAGGTGACCAAAGCATGTCTATCATACTGTAAGTGACAGCTGGCATCTACAGTAACAATCAAATATCATTAGAATTTTATGACTACACAATATTAAGAAAATCCCCTTTTAATATAAACATCTGGTCAGTAGACCTTATTAAAAAATGGCCACCTTTTGAATTTTGCACATGAAAATGATTTCATAATTTATATGTGTATTACTGTATATGTGTATAAAAGAATTTTAATTCGGTGGACATTTTTTAATAAGTCTATAAGATACAGTAAACAAATCCAGAAGTACAACCTGATCTGCACATTTTTTTAACAGGAACCAGTAGTGCAATCCATGTTCACTCTGATTCAGATCAGTCTGACTCTGAATTAACAAGAAGTCCATTTATCACTTGCACCTCTTTTACTCCACCAGCTACCAAAGCTTATCCAACCGTAAAATAATTAATGCACTGTCATAAACTGTCACTGAAACTTGACGAAGAAAATGTAAAGCGAATTCGCGTCTGCAGGGATGGTTTCTGGCATGAGAGTATTGCCACCTTCAAAAACCCACAATTTGACTACACAGCAGCTCCAAGCATAAAATTTGAAGGAGAAGCAGGTGTTGATGCAGGAGGCTTGAGGAGGGAGTATGGTTCCCTGTTATGTAAGGCTATATTCTCAGCACAAGCAAACCTATTTGAAGGCACAGAAGAAAGAAAACTACCAATTTACTCAATTGATGGCATGTACTCAAAGCTGTTCCAAGTGACTGGTAAAATGGTGGCATATCTTATCATACACTTAGATATAGGGATTCCATGCTTGAGTCCTGCAACATATAATTACATCGCAACTTCATCTGTTACTCCAGACTGCTGCTCTGTCGATGACATTGTTGACTTGGATCTGAAGCAGTTGATCTCACAGGTACATCTTGATTGTAATAAAATATATACTCTAAAGTCTAAATTCTATCAATGGAAAAGTCTAACTATAGCGTACATGTGCAGGAAAATTCAAGGTCTCCCAACATAACGTAAGGTGTCAATGTAACGTGTCATAACCTAATGTTAGATCTCACAACGTAACGTTATATCTCAGACTCGCAACGTATTGTAACGTCTCACAACGTAAGGTAAGGCCTCACATAATGGTCCTCCATAAGGTCTCAGTTGCGTGCAGACGCTTATTCAATTACTCAAGCTCCGGAAATACAAGCATCTGCACGCAGGCTAGTTAATATACTGCTCTCTTTACTTTAGAGAGCAGTAACTAGTTCATCAGTGCTGATTCGAGAAGGGGATAACCAGTAACCAAAATATATAAATTAAACAGCAAAAGGGCCCCATGGGCAAAAGGGCTCGTGATTTCGTTCCTCAAAATTTTAGCAGTTCACAATATTTTCACATTGCTATATGCCTGCGCAGTGCTCTACGCTTTTATATCAATTAAACACTTTGCCGAAAGCCCAGAAAAACTCATCCCTTTTCTGGTTATCATTCCATCTATCTTTTATTCTAAGATTCGTAAGGCATCAAACGCCTTTCATGTCATCCAACGCATGTAATAGTATCGGCCAAAGCGAATTAACAATTCTACCAATTTCCGATAACAAAACTTGAACACTAAATAAATAGTCTGTTACAATTCTCTATATTTAGTTTCTTGACAAAGGAGGTCTTCTCTTTTTTATTTTGCTTTGGCTTTTAAAAACTGTTCATCTTGTTCAGTCTATACAGAATTTGGAGAATGGTTTGTTATAGTATATATTTTTTATATATATATTTTTTATTTTTTATATATATATTTTTGTTAGAGTATTTTGTTTATGTTTTCGCCACAGACTAATATCATCGAACGTGACTATTCTTGATAATCTCACGTGTTGATTATTAATAATGAAACATACATTACTACAGTTAATGCTGCTTTATTTTTGTGGTGCAATATTATAACAGAACAATACATGCTTGGTTGTGTTCTTGTGTTGACTAGGATACATGTATCTCACACATTGGCAAAGCGAATGAGAGATCCTGAACAAGTAACACACAAAATAAATGTCATATTTCTGCACATCCATATTTTCTCTATTTTTTTATAAGCTATACTGTATGTTGTCATATTCATCTTGAGTCAGCCAATCAAGAATCCTGACCAGGAAAAACAAAATAAAAGTGGGATAGTTTTCAAAGTTCGCTAGCTTTTACCGCCAAGGTGACGCCATCCTACACCACTCCATGTCATTTTACGTCTTCATACTCTTATAAATGCACGGGGCCCAGCCAATCAGAGTGTGCGTAGAGGTTATCTAATTTTATACTGAATATTATTGTACAATAATATTCACGGTATAAAATGAGATAAGCTCTATGCACACTCTGATTGTCCCGTGCATTTATAAGAGTATGAAGACATAAAATTTGGCGTGGAGTAGCGTAGGATGGCGTCACCTTGGGGGTAAAAGCTAGCGAACTTTGAAAACTATTCCACTTATTTTGTTTTTCCCCTTCACATTTTATAAAACAAATAAAGCATACCGCTCCTGTGCATGTGTACTCTTATAAAGGTACGTTTGACGAAAGAAATGTAAAGGCACTCAGCTATCGCCCTACCTCTACTCAAGCTCTTTTGTGTTCAAATGACGTCAAACGTGCCTTTATAAGAGTACATATGCACGGAGCTTTATTTGTTAAATGAAACCCCATTTCCAGCAGATTTTTTTGTAAAGAAACATGACATGACTTCTATTTTTTTCTTAACAGTGAAATAAAAGTAGTGTGCTGCGTAGGCTGTGTATTGAAAAAACAATTGAAATATAGTAAAGTTTGATATACTGCTGAAACAGAGAACGTAGGAGTCTAACGTTTCGAGCGAAGGCCCTTTCCGTTTCGAGCGAAGGCCCTTTCTGTTTCGGCAGTATTTCGAACCTTACTATATTTCAATATTTTTTTCTTAGACTGTTTTCCTTTTTAAAATATATCACTTTAATTCTATCGAAAATTGCTAATTCCCTCCCCCAATATTTTAGAACAAGGATCTACTGGACTGGCCAAATTCCTCCATTTTATGACTTCTCAAGATAAGATTCCTCCACTTGGCCTAAAATGCAAAATTGATGTAGAATTTTCAGAGAGCAGCAACCCAACATTCTTTGCAGAAACTTGTGCCTTTGTGTTAAGGGTACCAACTGTACACACAAGCTTTGAGAGTTTCCAGGCAAAGTTCTTTGAAGCCTGTGAGAATTACCTTGGATATGGTTCTGTCTGAACTTTTACAGAGTACATCCTCCTCCAAACAACATAATTATAATAACAGTTCAGTAAGTTTACAACACAAAAAGTTGTTGCTTGTAACAACTTTTCGTTTTTTGTTGAGTTTAGAATTTGTTATCAGTACTTTACTCAGTATTACCAGTACATTACTGTATGTACAATATATCTGAAATGCTGTTTGACAGTGTGTTTGTTGTACAAATATTTTAAAAGTAGATTGTACCTGGCATACGTTAACATTGAACTTTAATAATACTTTCATTTTGAACATTGTGGAAGCAGTTCGTGATGATACTGTAGTTGTTTGCTTTTAAAAAGGTTTGTTTATAAATGAATGAAAAGTACAGTACAGTATTATGCATTATTTTCAATAGTTTTTAAACATTATTTCATTGTCTGTAGTCTTGGCAGTTCACCAACTTGACCTTTTCGTATGTTGAAACACACTGTCTGCCTACACTGGCAGCAATCTCCTTCTATAACCATTAATATGCTAATGCTTTGTGAATGTTTCTCCAAGCTCA
The DNA here is from genome assembly GCA_035772405.1 of Chrysogorgia sp. JL179-B06. Classification (NCBI taxonomy): domain Eukaryota; kingdom Metazoa; phylum Cnidaria; class Anthozoa; order Scleralcyonacea; family Chrysogorgiidae; genus Chrysogorgia; species Chrysogorgia sp. JL179-B06. The sequence continues at coordinate 650,984 of JAYKKM010000404.1, read as the reverse complement.
TCGACAAGAATATCAGGGCAGCTAAATTGAGGGTCTTCACTTATAATAAACCCATCTATTAAACCATTAAACACTGTGGCCAAGCTCAAGCCTGAAGCGAAAGGCCTACTGTGGAAACTTAGACTACATTTGACAGTCCATCCAGGGACAAGTCAACTTTAATTCAGCACTGTAATTAGATTCATTTGAACTGGGGGACTGATTCTATGCTCAGTCCCCACTACATTTAATTTATACAGTACCATTAAACAACAATAATAACCAATACTGCAAAACCTTTAATAAGATCCAAATATGTTAACCCCCAATACTTTTGGATTTTGGATCCTTGTTGGGCTGCTACTTGCAAGGGGCAGCTACTTTTAAGGGGTGGCTAGTTGTTCGGATTAAAACTGCATTATGAAGAGGGAATTTATAAATTAAAATACTTCAGTATAAGTTGGTATAACACTTCAATGTATCAGTACCCTGGTCCCAGAGGTTCTACGCAGACCACACCGAAAACCGAAAGCGGCGAGAGAACCTCTGGTCGCACGGGCCATTTCTTTGATCGCTCCGAACCAATAAGATTGCTAGGGCCAGATCTTGGTGTCGTTTTCTGATAGGCTCAATAATAGAATTGGGGGGTTGGATGAAATAACGAATTACCCGTGTGGAGAAGCGTGAAAATAATATTGTCTCAAGATTCTTTGTCAAAGACTCAAAGCAGGATAAAATTAGAATATGGACAACTAAAGCACTTTTGGATGACACTTTATCGATCGTTCATCCAAGACGTTTTCCTGAAATTAAATCCCTTACTGCGTCGCAGAACGAGGCTCTTTTGGCATACATAAATCGACAGGACTTATTTGCAATTCTACCAACTGGCTATGGAAAATATTGATTTTTCAGAACTGTCGATTCGAGGATTACAGTACGTTGCAGGGGCCCATTCTGTTGTCTTATGTCCATTAAACTCCTTAGTTGATTCACACATTCGACAGTTACGAGCTAAAGGAATCACTGCTGCTAGTCTGAGTGGGACCAGGGCAGTCTTTTCCATAATCGCAGAATTGAAGAGATTTGTTGTTAATTGTTTACTTGTGAAATTGTCTAACCCACCACTCCCTAATTAGATCCTATCAACTTTCGAAATATTTTTTGATTGGTTAAGTTTTAATTAGATTGACGCAACACGAAAGTGAGATTGGTTGCCCGTGTGACCAGAGGTTCTCTCGCCGTTTTCGTTTTTTTTGGGACCAGGGTAATGTATCAGATAAAACTCAACATTTCAAAGGTGAAAGTTAAATTGCCTAGAGTTACTGGCTTTAGTGTCGTGTAAAAGTCTCTACCTCCAACAACCAACCTTTTCTTAATTAACTGCTGTGACAAATTGAAGCACTTCTAAATAAATGTCAACACCATGCAATTCTGAAATACGAAGTGCATTTATAGATCTGCTCATCTGTTAATATGCCTCCTGTGTAATGGGCACTTCAGTCTGTGGGACCTCCACAGATGAAGTTTCTTGGCAGGAAACTGGACCATCATATTCCTCTGTTGGATGTGGACCATCAAAATCTATACCATAAATCTGAAAAAGGAATTAAAGGTAAAAAAAACTACAACAGTTTAACACCAATTTAAAACAAAATCTTTTCAGAAAACTTCTTAATATTTTAGAAATATTGCTGTTTCTTGTAACTGTACATATTGTCAAAGTGAATGACTTTTACCTGAGTTATTGTAATAACAGTTTGAATAAAAATTAGCTAATTCGAAAAAAATAAACATGTTGCATTTGACATTTAAAACTGGAAATCAATGTAAAGACATGTGAAACAGTTTCCACTACAACAGCTATTAATTTATAAACAAATTTCTTTACCATGACGAAACTACTGTATATTTTAATAACTACCTATGAGAAAGAATACATGTACATTGAGCATAATGTACTGTACCTCTGGGTTGTTAAATTCCTGTGCCACTCGTCTGTCAGAATGTGCTACAGCTAGCATGCCTCGAATCCAAAGCTGTGTTGGAGAGCATCCTCTCTCTGTGCTCAAAGGAGCTCTATTATATGCCTCTTGAAACATTTGTAGATTTCTGTGTATTCTAGGTTGGGAAACATGATGCAATGCAAACATGTGCACCTCATTTGAAGGCTCAAGTATGCCACAGCTCTCCATATGAAAAAACAGATTATAGAAAACAAAGGTGCATCCCATGAACAGATCCCTCCATAGCCTTTCAATTCTTTGGTTGTGCACACTGCGTCCGGCTATATGACTCCCTCTGTCAGGTCCACGGAGTGGATGATTGAGCATGTATAATGCAACCTGGGTGTTTTCTCCCCCTTTGTCTGACCGCACACGTGACGGTAGACCATATATCTGAACTGCCCCTTCAAACAGTTCCAGAACTGTCAAAGCCCTGTTATTTGTTGAACACCGCAAAAACACAATCATTCTGGAGAACCCATCTATCCCTCCATGGATTACAAAACGCCACCTGTGTAGATTTTAAGTGCAATTAGTTGCATGGATAGTAATCCATGGTGATGTTAGAGAGAGAAAGGGAAAGAGGGAGCAAAAGTTGGGAAGGAGAGGGAATACATTACTTGCTCACAATACCAATGTTTTTGGATTTCTACCCAACCACAAAACAACTGTTAAAAGAACAACCAATAAGCAACTAGCCAGCTTCCTCACACCAAAAGTCCTAAATATATCATTGCATTGCATTCAAGGGAGGTGCCAGAGGTAGGAGCTACAGCCCCCTGTTGGGAACCACTAGCCCCACCCCACCACCATTGGAAAAAAATTACAGATTTGTCAGGGAATGATCTGTCCAAAGAAAAATTGTATTTTTAACAATTGGTAAAGAATTTTTTAACTGATTAAGTCAGACAAGGCAGTAATTAATGCTTTAATAGTGAAATGAAATTCCTAGGGTACAGTAATAATATTGCATAGAAGCCAACAGTAATTATAACAACACACAAAATTCCATTTTCGGTCTGCAATATTGAACGAAAATAGCAAAGGTTAATGACCACCTGCTTTTTCTTTGTTAATACCGGTAGCTTGAAAATATATGCTGTAGCTTGAATATATATGCTGTAGCTTGTTGGTTATTGTGATAATTTTACTCTGAGAAGATGGAAAAAGCTATTCTATATGTTCAACGTTATACACGTTTCCAAATTTCCAAGGGAGACTGCCCCGGACCCCCTACTATCCCCCTGCAGGCACACATCCAAGTCTACATGCAATGCTTGTGTAAAAATCTTGGAATACTGTACTGTGCAGTCTTCAACAATTCACTCCAAAACTTTTTTCACCAAACCAGCAAATAGAAATTACTATCGTTAAAACAAAGGGGTGTATTATATTAAGGGCCTACCACTCAGGAAAAGTTGGGGGGGAGGTGATGATTCAGTGATAATAACAATTTTTCTGACTATTTTAACTTTTACTGCACACTCAAAATAATATAAATAATAAATAGTACACAGTATAGTGAAGGATTGACTCCATGTTGGTTACCTGATGAGTTTGTGATTCCCATCAATGTGCCAGAGTGCCAGTGGACTTGAAACCTGGTAGCTTCTTCTATTTATAACACGTAATCTTAGTGCACGTAACAATACTCCCTCTGGATTGATCCTTCTCATTGCTTCACGTATTCTATTTTGCTGTAGAACAATCTCTCTTGACCTTAGAAATCCAGTCATTCTCTTGTATCCGGTTTCCGGAAAACTCGACTAAAATACTATTCATGATGGTGTCCAACTCTTCGTTACTCAGTGTGCTATAAGTTGATCTTAAGTTCAACCCGAATTCTTGTAATCGCCTTTCCACAGTTCGCGAACTTACACCTAGGATATCAGCCATTGTAGGAGTACTAAAACCCTGTTCGACAAGGAATTGCAGCTGCTCTCTCGGTATGTTAAATTTTGGTCTTCCATGGAGCCCAGTAAAGATTGTGCCTGTATGATGAGTGGATGTACTTGCACACTGACTTGCAGTTAACATATCCTTCACCTTGCGAAGAAGGTCGATTACTCTCTGGTCAATTTCCTCGACGTCCCAATATCTCACAAGGATATTAATTACCCAATCAAGACGAAATACCATGTAGTCCAACCCATCCGTGTCGTGGTTTCCCCTTTCCAACCGCCGCTGAATATCAACAACATAATTTCGAACACACTCTCTTATGGAAGCCATGAAGTCGATTCGACACAAAATTAATATATTTCCTTTGAGTGAATAAATATATTCATAAATTATAAAGCCAAACTTGCAAGTACCAGGTTCCGCTCGGAAAAATCACTTTAAGTTCCGGTCACACCTCCCGTCCGTCAGAGTCAGAACAGAATTTAGAACGTCAGAAGAGAATTTAGAACGTCAGAACAGAATTTAGAACGTCAGAACAGAATTTAGAACGTCAGAACAGAATTTAAAAATCAGAACAGAATTTAGAACGTCAGAACAGAAATTGGATGTGAGTTGTTGATTTTGTTCTGCTATTTGTAATTCTGTTTTGTTTTGTTGTATTAAATTCTATTGTGTTGCTCCAAATTCTGTTATGTTTCATTAAATTATATTCTGCTATTACTAATTGTGTTGTGTTGTCTCAAATTCTGTTGTGTCTTAAATTCCGTTGCGTTGCACTAAATTCTGTTCTGTTGTTTTAAATTTTGTAGTATTGCCTTAAATTGTGTTCTGAATTTTGAAAACAGAATTTAGGTTCTCCATAACAAAATTAGAAACAGCATTTTGGCGGTAATGACCCCTCATACTTACGATCTCGTCTGATATTTCGATATCCTGGCTGCGTGAGCAAATTATTTGAAAATGTACTATCGAGTTTAGTTTCTGCAATCCTTCACTTCATCAGTTTATTCTGAATGGAGTTTATATTTAAGTACGCGATTTTTAAGTTCGATTTGTAGTAACCACAGATTTTCGATGTAAAACAATTCAACGGGTCAGCCGTATAATTTAAATCATCGCTAACGGTAGTCAAACTGCAATCGCTAGTACTTAACGTTTCTTCAAAGAAGCTATCCGTAAACTGGGGTAGCGAACATATAGTGCAGTACCAACCAATTTCTTGAGAGACCAATCTGTAGTGACGGAGGTCTTTTACACTCATACCAGTACATTTGCCATGGAAGAGCTTCGAGCACAAAGAACATCGAACGCCCCTTTGGTTGCTTCTGATAGCTTTGTCACAACTAGCACATGATTCCATCTCCTAAAGGCCCAGGATTCAATTCTATATTCCCTGACAGTTTAAGCAACTCAAACTGAGTCGTTGCATTGGCATTGCTGTAATAGAGAATCCTTTGTCCATAAAAGGCCTTCACTCGACTTCGAAACCAACGTCGTATCGACATTCTAGCTGGGATATTATACGCTTGATACCAGCTAAAACTTCAGTCATCACGTGCAGAAATCTTTCGCCTTTTACTAAAGATTAAATTCTCCCTCTAGACGCCTTGGCTGTGTGAATACTTTGTGCTTCTTCGTAACATTTTCAGTGGGAACTGTTTTGCTTTCGCCAACAGGACTGGGCGACAGTGTTGATCTAAGTCGCTTTTCTTGTCGAGAGTTAACATCAGTTGACTCGGACGAAAATGCAAGCTCGCTTACTTGAATTGTTATTCTTTTTAAATTTTCTCTTTCTGTTTTGGCTGTTTCGATCATGTCTATGAACGAATCAATGTCATTTAATGGCAAGTCAATCCAGTCGCCATCGTCAATATATTTAAGACCTATTTCGCGCCTTCTCAGGTTTGGAAATCTTTCGATAATTCGTAGCCGTAGGGATTCCATTGTAAGGGCTTTAACCTCGTCTGTTTGCATAAAAATCTTAATCCACTTTCCACGTTCTGATCCTCCAGGGCCCATTATTTTGAATTCGTATCTTTCCATTTTTGAACTCCACAATCTAATTCGTTTATAGTTCGTTGTGAAATCAATAGTGCATGAAGGCGAGGCTAGGAAGGAATTCGAGTAAATTCGTCAACGAAATGGGGCGTGGCAGTGATACGAAAATTCGGTCCCATTCCGCAGATCGGTGGGATTCGTAATACTACATATATAACCACTGTATTACTAGTACATACTGAGATAACTTAAGAAAAAGATAACTTAAGAAAAAGATAACTTAACTCAGAAATTTCAAACAAATTACATGTAATCTGTCTGTTTTCTGAGAAATTATATGTAAAAAAAAACTGGGTGATACATACATGTACTATAGGTACAGTACAATAACACTGATGACCTTACAACACTGATGACAGTTAAAGAGCTGTCAAATAATACATATGTCAGTATCTTACAGTACCATTTATTGCAGAGAAATGTGATCTACAATGGCATGTTGACCAAGAAGTAGAAGAGAGTCCAGAACTTAATGACAACCACCAAACAACAGATGAAGAGCAGAATAATTTTGCAACAATGGAGGAAGAGTTGATTTCTCTTGCAAGAGGTACCAAGTACAGTACAGTAATGTGAACAAAAAGACATGTCATGTGTTAATATACACACTGCTGTAGTGAGTAGACAGACAATACATGGGAGATCGTCAGCATCAACACAGTGATATAAATTCTAAGATATAAAATATTTTACCGATAGAAAGATCTTGTCACTTTAATCCACGAGCCTACTTTACCATTCTGCAAACAGACAATTTGTTTTCAGTAAACAAAAACAACATACATGTACTGTTAAACATCATATTCTTACTTACTGTAAATACAATATTGCTAAAACCAAAGACTCCCCCAGACGTTAATATTCCAGCCTTGATATACTGTACCATGTTGTTATTTGGTCTGTAAACAACAAAATATTTTACTTCAGAGTTCTGCATCTGTCAAGACACATATACAACTACTTCTGATACAACAAATGAATGTTATAGTCCAATTGAACATGTACCAGTAAGTATATGGTCCTTATGGAACAAAATAACAGTAAGCTTATGCTTCACATACATTGGGACAATTGTTACTTGTATAATTGTTACTCTGAACATGATACAAAATTAGACATGATATGAAACTAAAATATGAAATATTGTAAGTCTTGTGATATGAAAAAGCAGATCAATTTCATTGACCAAACTTTGTTGCATATTGAGCCCCAAAAATAGTGCATCAAAGATACATTTCAACTTCCCTATCATATACTTCAGTTAAGTGTATTAATGTAATTTAATGTTCTTAATTTTGTAGCAACTTACACCAAAAACAGCAATGTGGTGGCAAACAACAACACCAAGATGGAGAGATGCATTTAGGAAGGTACAGTATAGTATTGTAGCAGTCAATTGTGACAAATACATGTACATTGTGTCAACTACCTGTGCATGTAATTGTTAATTAATCATGCATTAATGAATTATATGACAGGGTTTTCGTACTGGAGTAAAAGAAAGCAAAAGTCAATGTACCAGTACATGTACAGTATCTAGGGCTACACCCAACAGTGACCAATTCGCTAATGAGGATATTGCCACATCCTCCAAATAAATGGACACATCAGAAGGTACATAATACAAATAATTCCTGAATCATAAAATATGTGTTTAACAACCTGTCATAATAATGAAAAATTATTTTGCTACAGAAGAGACCACGCCTGACATTGACAAACTCACCAATCCTGACAAGGATATTGCCACATCCTCCAAAGAAATGGATACACCAAAAGGTACACAAAATACCAATAATTACTCTGAATGATAAAGATGTACAGTATGGTTAACAAGCTTTCATAATACAGTACATCACATGCAGGTCAAGTGTTGTATTTCTTACTGTTGTACTACTTATCATGGAGCCATGTGTTGCCCAGTTTTGGTTGCAATAGCCATTACAAAAATGTGTTTAGAAGATTAGTTTCTTTGCATTTCAACAAATACTAACCGCTTTACCCTGCACATGACATCATAGATAATTTGGCAGAACTCTAAATACCATGAATACTGTTAATATATTCTTTAGCATATCCTTTAGCATAGAAAACAAAGTTTTTCCTTTAAAAAACCTACTGTACCTTCTTGCAGATGTAAGAAAAAGGCTTTTCTCTGAAGGTGCAGTTGGTGTGCTACCAAGGAGGGGTAAGTTTTTGACATATATAAAAGTATAAAAGTAAAAAAGGGGTAAATTACTAAATAATTTTTGTACACTATAGGCACAAACAGACACTGTCAGCTATCTGTATAAATTTTACAAAAAGTATATACAGTAACATAAATTTCTGTGGATATACACCAACTAATGATGACAACATTTATACAAACACACACAGCTACTGTACTGTACTGTACTGTACTGTATATAACGTTTACAAAAAGTAACATACATTTCTGTCAATAGGCAGTAACTATTGATGCCCAAATTTTTTTCACTGTTTTGGAATATCTTGACAGTGCTTTAAAATTGTACATTATGAAATGTTTTGGCCACAA
>JAYKKM010000404.1:485000-632500 GCA_035772405.1 Chrysogorgia sp. JL179-B06 | reverse complement strand
CAAAACGCCTTGTCAAGTTTTCCTTGACAGCCATAAACACTAACAATTTTTCTTGTTCAAAAACTGCACGAGTAACTTTTGAACAAGGCTCCGTGTCAAGGAAAAACTTGTCAATTTGTGTCGTACACACGAACACATAAAACCTGTCAAGAAAAAGTTCGTAAAGGAAAACTTGTCATCTTTGAGGGGCTTAAACGCGATCCCAACGATCAAAATGGCCTGATGCGTCAAATTGCTTGACACCCGGTGATAGACGGGGAATGTTGCACAAAACTAAAATGGTGAAATCCTGTAAAAACTTGGCAAATTTCGTTCACCTCGGTGATGAAGTTTCTTTGTTGCCTTGCTTTGTCAAATAAACAAGATTCGGGAATACTAGTTACTCAATACTCGAATATTCGCAAGTATCGAGCGGTATTGTATATCTCCTTATATAAAAGAAAAGACAACTCGAGCTTCATCATGAAATGCTTGTCATAAATTAACGGTTATATTGAAAGGTTCTATCTTTATTTCATGAAGAAGCGACAAGCAATAATATAAGTAAAAAGCGCGCCAAACGTTCACGCATGACAGAGTCATTCTGATCACGTGATCACAGTTAATACTTAATATCAACAAAAAATGCTAATTGTTATAGTGTAGTTACATCCTTTCAACATCCTCCGGGGGGCACAAAGTTCACTTGACCACTTGGACAGCGTGATGTGGTATATAGTGACACGTTCTTGTGGTTTGTCTGGGGTATCGACTCTTTATATAAAACCCTGCTTCTCTTGATCGATGATGATATTGTTGTACATCTTGAGCTTATGTGATTTTTTTGCTAACTGCTGGAGCATCGAACAAGTACTTCCTTCGGCAATATCAGCATTTGTTGGGAGTGGTGGTTGATTCGATTTCCAAGGTAGTTTGTGTAGTGTGTGACGTCACATAAGAGTCATGTGACAAGACCATAGAGCACCTAGACATGTACTGTATGTTTCATGTTCCTAAATAAAGTTGTGTTATACAAACAAGTATTTCTACATGGTGGCAGCACAGGGATAGTGTTCCCATTCCGAAACGAAACAAACCTGGTATCATGGCAGAGAGTTTTAACAAGCTGTCAGCGTTAAACCACGCAGGCAATGTGGCCGAGAATTGGCGATGGTTTAAACAGCCATATCAAATCTTCATCAAAGCATCAGGATTACACAAGAAGTCGAAAGAAGAACAATCCTGCATCCTACTCAACATAGCGGAATCAGATACAGTTGAAGTATTCAACACATTTCAGTACACAGGAAACGAGAGTGATGATGATCCGAAAGTTTTACTCGAAAAATTCGAAGAGTATTGTTCTCCGCAGAAGAACGTAACCTACGAGCGCCATGTTTTCAACACCAGAAATCAAGGGACAACAGAAACCATCGATGCACGGACAACTGATGAAGCAGAGGATCCCAGAACTAAAACAAGATCTGGACGAGCAGTTAAAAGACCAGACTATTATGCGAGCTGAGAATTAAGCACAAACTATATAGAGAGAGAACTCTAATAGCAAATTATAAGTAACAAACTTTATGCAGAACTTTAAGAAACTTTATATTTGTTTATGTTGACTATAGTTAAGAATACAATCTCAGCTTGTAAACAAAGGGGATGTAGTGTGTGATGTCACATAAAAGTCATGCGACACAAAACCATGTGAGTGCGAGTCTAGAGCACCTAGACATGTACTGTATGTTTCATGTTCCTAAATAAAGTTGTGTTATACAAACAAGCATTTCTACAGTTTGGCATGGTACTTTCCTTCATTTAAAGCTATGGATGTATCTTGAATATTTTGCAGAAACTCTGTGTTTTCATCAACAGCTTCATTCGGTCGGATTCCTAAATATTCTAAGTTCCAGGATTGTTCTAATTGTAACTCGTCTTCTTTTCGTGATGTCATAACATTTAGGATATTGGCATTAAGTGTGGAGTATTGATTGGCACTTGGTACAGGTCCAGAGAGAAGATACCCGATTTTAGATTTGGCTGCAGTGGGTCCAGGTCCCTTTATTACCTGATCTTCTACCACATTCCAGAAAAAATAATATTAATAATAGTGGTTAGGAGAAAAAACAGTTCAGAGTCATTAATATGGTACAGCAGTCAAATAGTGATCAGGAGGGAAAAGCAATTCAAAATCATCTTGAGACAGCTCAGCCAAAAGGTGGTTGGGCAGAAAAAGCAGCTCCAAATAGTGGCAAGGAACATGTTCATTTGAATAAAAAATTAACATATATATAGCTTAGAAACATAGTATAGCCAACAACATTCTTTCTCAAGACTACAACAACCTGGACGATCAACTTCACACATCTAAGCAAGTTTAATAGAACTTGATAGTGACATGAGACATAGAAATGAGGAAAATTGGCAGTTATGGGCATTATTGTGAGCTTCTGCAACAATAGCCTTTATTGGATCTTCTTTTGTCAAATGTTTGAGTGCATTATTTGACAAATACATAGACAAATACATAGCAAATGCATTTCCTTCATGATGAAATAATAATAATTATAATAATAATAATATGCAGCTGTATTTTGACTGGTTAATACTTGGTCATGCAGCTAGTTAATAAAAAACATTGCTGCTATCAATCAAGGACCTGCCTGTAAATGCACCTTTATTGTGCTGCTGCTCAACCAAATGGGTGTAAGGAATATATAATAGAGAGCATTCAGGTAAATATGACATAGACCTCTTTCATAATGGCACCCAAATTAAATATTATTTTATATTAATTTAAATTAGCCTTTAAGACCTTGTTCGTGTGTCTGTAACATACAGTATAAAAGAATATTTAGACTGACCGACATTATGAAAGAGGTCTATCGTGCAATAGAACAGGCATTAGACAGACAATTGCCATCTCCCACAGTTCTAGAGGTGGTTTAAAGAGATTGATATACCTGTAAGCACATTAGATATAGGCCTTCTGGTCAACTTGTATTTCTTTATAGCAATGGAATAGTGAACACACAAAGGCCGGTCTGAGGTCTGGCTGGCCTTGTGTAAACAATACACCCAACATTAATAATTATTGCTAGAACTATCAGTTTATACAAACTGAAAAGGTAATTTTAACGAACAGTATTAAGGTCTATTACTAAACAAAACTTGCTTTTGGACTAACAAAGACCATTCATTTCTGACATTAACAATAATATTATATTAAAGACACGTTCTCCAATCTGGCAAGCCACAAATTACGAACAGATGAAAACATATTCAATATAAACTAATTAGCGTAATATGTATTATTCATGAGCCGGCAGGCTTACATTGTCTGTACCTTTTTGTCCTTTATACTGGGTCGTGATTTGAAGACCGGCTGACAATTTCCTGGCGGCTGGCTGTGCCGAAACTGCAACTTCGAAAAGTTGTATAAATAAGTACGATAATCGACGTCCTTCTTGTTAAATTTACTTGTGAGAAGTGTACGCAATGGTGTACAATAACATCCATTGTAAAACGTTGGAAGCCATTGTGATTGAACAAAGGCTGAAAATGGACGAACGTTGGTAGGAAACCATATCACATCATCGGAAAGTTAATAGCGATTGCTTGCTATTGCAACATCTGTTGCAAAATCCGGTGTTTTGATTGGTTTGCAACACAAAACGCGTCGTGCAACATGCTATATTTTGCACAACTGTTGCAGTCGGCAATCGTCGACGCGCCTTTAGCGCGATGCTAGAATCGATAGATTGTAAAACCTAGCCTGCGTGCAGGCTCTCCTGAGGCGAACAGGCATTTCAGGCTATGGAATCGCGGGTTTGGGCGCGCCACCAATGATCCGGTAAGGGTCTGGTAACTAAAGTATGATACATCATGATTCGCGCCGTAAATGAGGCCACAGTTTTGAAAAACGCGAGTCCGTGACTGAATTGGTATTGTATTTAAATTTCTAATTTAATTACAATTTCCTCTGCAAATTCTGACTGTTGCAAGTGCAACAGTTGCAACACCCTAGATCCGCCCCTGTACTACTCGCTCAGGTACTACTTGCTCAGGTACTACTTGCTCAGGTACTACTTGCTCAGGTACTACTTGCTCATTCACAAAGGCAAAGGAAACACCAAGACTGCGAAAAATACAAATCGTTATTTAACTTAATATGAAGATAAGATGAACTAGGAAATTAAGTTTCATATTCACTGACGTTGTCGTCTCTTCCCATATTTCCCATGCCAAGCTTTTCAGTCAAGCAGTTTCAGTTATATTACTTAATAGTAAGTTGAAATCTCCTCCCATGAATAAATTGGTATCTAAGTTTCCTTAGCAATCGAAGACAAAGACTTGTTTTTCAAGGAACTGTCTGTGAATGGAAACATGTTAATAAAGGAACTACGCAGGGAAGTGTGAGCGGGCCACACTTGTTTAACTTATTTATTAATGATCTTGAGATGTGCAACTGTCCTACCACCACCCTTCTCAAATTTGCTGATGATTCTTCCTTACTGGTACCTATCCATCCGAGATGAAACCCACCAGGCCATAAAGGAATTTAGAGACTGGTCATATACTAACTCCATGCCCTGTAACGAGGTTAAAAGTAAAAAGCTGCTATTTGTAAAGAAAGGGAATGCTAACGCTATAGCGCCAATTGAAACCATCAAAAGATGTTCCAACATCAAAATTCTTGGGGTAACTTTTGAACTGACTAGCCGATTTGGGATACATGTTAAGGAAAAACTGGTGAAGGCGAACAAATGTCTATTTGTTATCAGAAATTTAAGAAAGAATGGATACAATCAAAATGAAATTGATCTCCTGTTTAAGTCTTTGGTTCTGTCTCAGCTCACGTATGCCTTATCCGTCTATGAAGCTTCACCTCCGGAACTAACAATTATTCAAAACTTCCTTACACGTTGTTATAAACGAAACTATATATCCAGTCATATTAATATATACTCTCTCGTAGAAAGGTCTGACCGTACTATATTTTAAAAAGTCTGTAACCAAGCCAACCACCCTTTAAGAGATATCTTTCCTAAAACTAAACCATATACTTTCAAACTAAGGCAGCAAGACCAATGGCCTAAAATCTCCACAGAACGTTTTAAAAATAGTTTTATAAATAGATGTATTTTTAAATATAATCTTTCTTTGTAAATTCTTGATTTTAGTTCTTTTATCCTTTTTATATGTACATGTGTATTATGTGACTTACAAGTTTTTGTAAAATTACGATGATGTAACTTTTGATATGTACTTTATCAATTGATATTAAAAAGACATTATTATTATTATTATTAAGAAAGACAGTACTATAAAAGCATGACCGATGGCGGCCATCGTAAACACCCGATCGCGATCGCGATAAATTCAATCCTGTTCCAGAGGTGGATTGCTATTATTATTCAACATTCACTTTCATGAATGCATTTTCGAAAGCAATATTTAATTTTGTCACCACGATCTGTGATCTAGAGATCTGTGGAAGAGACCAATATTCTGCAACCGACCCTATTCAAATTATAGACCCTTTTGTTCATATTGTTGTTTTGCATGTGTGAGTCATCGTTCATTGTTAAAAACTGGTCAGAACGAATATATTTAAGTATTTTTTTTGTAAAATTGAGAAATTGAGAGGGGGGCAAATTTCCTAGAGTAGGACGAAATTCCTAGGAAATTAGCCCCCCCCCCCCAAGGGGAGGGGGCGAATTTCCTGTGACACCGGCACGTAAAGTTAAATACCTTATAAAATGAAATAACGAATTTGTAGCTTATGATATCTCCTATCTCACCATGTCAATTTAGTCAAGAACTTTAATAATTTACTATATGGAAAAACGTTTCAAATGATTTGCCTTGGTCAGCACATTCTAAAGCAACACCTTTATTTGGTTGAGCAAGAGACTCAGTCCAAATCCATCTGATTGGTTGATCTACAATTACAACTATCAATCACTTTTACTTGCCAAGAAAGCATAAAAGGAGATCAGCTCCCTGAACCAGCAGAAGATAGAGAGCTGAGATGAGCAGAACCTGACGAGAAAGAACAGCAAAGTATAAGCACAGCAAAGTAAGAAGAGAACCTTAGAGTTAGAACAAACATAAAAAACATGGCAATTTTTGCTATCCAGCAAAGGTTGTCAACTATAGTTTCTCGCTCCCTTCTCGACTAGAGTTACTCTGTTTGTACCCTTGTACGAGAATGCAAGTATGTATTCTTTCCCAGGGGGATTTGTTAAACAAGGGGCTGACTTGAGGCAAATGATTTTGAATGTTTTTCTTAACTTGTGACCCATGGTATTTCCAAAATTTACATGCACATCTATGCAGTAAAAGTATATTTTTTGCAATTCCCTAGCTAGTGCGACTAATTTCAAGCCAAGGCGGTTTGAGCAGGCCGTGTAAATAAATATCTGTAAAACATTGAATTTTATATCAATGTATTGGCATGATTGACCTGCTTAGTTGAAATGAACTTGAATGGTGAGCCTGTCTTTTTTTATTAGTTTTGCCATGTAGAAAAATAACTATAAAATCAAAAAAAATAGTAAAAATGGCAGGGTGACCGCAACAACGTATAGCCAATTACCGCGGGCCCATTACTGCGGGCCCTTTGATAAAAGGAAGATGGACAAGGGCAGACCGAAGAAGCTATCTATCCAAGATGAGGTGTAATTCGTACTATTCCAAAACTCAGAGAAGAATTAGGAAATTTTACCTCAAAACGTGTTCAGTTGGAAAGGTGTCACACATGTTAGTAACAGAACTATCCGAAATATATTAAATAAATAGGGATACCATTATCTAAGATCAAGAAAAAAAGGCTTACTGCATGCAGCTGATCTCAAAGCTAGAAAGTCTGACGTAAAAAGTTAACCCAAGATTTTTAGAATAAAGGCATCAAGCTCGAGCACCTCGTGCTCGACAATGGAAAAAACATGGAGAGGGATTGAAGTTCAGGTGCACAGCAAAGGGTAAAAAAGAAGGCAGTACCAATGTAAATTTTATGGTAGCCATCGCCTATGGCAAGGGCGTTGTTCTCTGTGAACAGTGGGAGGGGACAATCACAGGTGAGAAATTTGCTGCAATTGTGAAGTATTGTTTCAGGAAAGCTTTCCGAAACTCGGCAAATCCAAAGGGCAAGCTTTTCTTAATGGGTGGGTGCCCAGGCCAAAACTGAAGAGCAGCAATGCGTGCTACAGAGAAAGTAGGTGAAAAGGTTTTCAAAATACCTGCTCGAAGTCCAGATCTCAACCCAATAGAACTTTTTTAACAGTGTCACTATGAAATTGAATAATGATGCTATCGAGAAACAAATTACGAGAGAGAGTATTCACGAATCTTCCCTGCACATCAAGGAAACTCTACAGAGTTTCAGTTCCGAAGAGATAGACAAAATAATTGACAGTATGGATAAAAGAATAATTGCAGTTGTTAAAGGACATGGTCAAAGAACAAAACATTAATTACTAGGGCAAGTCGCTTTCAATCTGTGACTTAAACATTTAGTAACAGAATAATGTCACTTTCACATAGTGTGTGAATTGGAAGACTTTCCAGCGTGATGCCATCATATCATCCTCACTCTTGTCTTCGGCGTTGTACGAGCCTCGGTATTTGATGACGTCTTTGGACGTTGCAAATATCGGGATGTCAGTATCGATACAGACATCTGTTGCAAAATAATTCTTTGGAGCTGGTAGATTCACACGATTGCCTTCCAGCAACAGAAGCAAGCTCTTCCACTCTATCAACTCCCTTGTCCAGCGAAAATTCGTTAGCCAAATTATCTTTGCTTTGTCAGCAGCTACCCAAGCATTTTTGTCTGTGGCAGGGTTGGAAAAGGTGTTGAATAGCAGCTCGGGGGGTTTAAACAGAAACGTTTTGCCACAGTTTGTCGCCCCGACTATCATGACATTCCTGTATTTTCCTCTTCAGAGCATTAGCAAATCTCGTACGGCAGCAGCGAACAAGATTGGATGCAATTTGTTATTAACTAAAACTTCTTCAGCGCACCTCAGCCATAGTCTATCACAGTTCTCAACACAATTACCAGCAGCTGCTCGCGTATTATCTCCATTCGGGATGCTTTCTGTCGATTCAAAACTGCTTCCTTCATTCTCGAATGAGCTCATCAAGGCTTTTCGATGAACGGGAAAGGACATAGTGTGCCAGGTCTTTCTTGCCCTCTTTTTTCTGATCATTGGCAATTGCGAGTAAAGCAGTTTCATCTTTTATATCGTGCTTTTCATAAATTCAGACACATCTATGTTTGAGAGCTTTTTCATCTTTTTCTTGGGAGGGTTGCTGAGAGGTTCTTCTTCGCTCTGTGGTGTAGTCGAGGGCGTGGCTGGTTGTCTGTTTGCGCGCCTCTGACGATATGCACACTGACAGTTCTTTGTTTTTGGGGATCCTACTTCGACCAGGTTGGGATAATTTGGGTTGCGGTAAACATTCTCATCATACTTGGAAATATACCGCATAATATCCATCATGATCGGAGAAATTCACCACAATTCCATGCTTTCTTTGCAGAGCTTGTTTAGACTCAAGCCATTTCCTCGGGCCGGTCAGCTTCAACGCCATATGATAGTGGAAGCCGTCATCGGAATGCTGCTCTAGGCAACATGCCCAGTGCTGTGGTTTAAATCTAATTCGTTCTGAAGTGAAGACTTCAGATACGGCGGCAGAGAATGATTCCCTAGTTGGCAATTTCTTCAAATCAGCTTGACTGTAAGTTATAAGGTAGCTTCTCCACAGCTTAGCTTCTCTGGGGCTTCAGTGGTCTAGTGGTTAGGGCTACTGCCGCCCACCTCTGAGGTCAAGAGTTGAATCCTGTGTTCGGACATTTGATCGCAGGTGGATAGAGTTGGTAAACAGTCTGCCAAAAGTCGTGGGCTTTCTCCAGGTTCCTCCCATTCCCTCCAATCAAATAATGTTGACATTAATTGAAAAGCTAATGCCCCGATGTGCGTGGTGGTAATGTAATATGAGAAGTCAAACGCTTACGAAACCTATAAAGCTTATAAACTCAAACGTAACTACGTAAACGTTTTTATTCTACAAGAGGTTCTCTGTGAAGAAAAGCAGCGCCCGATTAAGATGTAAGTTTAAGTAGTCGGTTGTCCTGATTATCTCTTTATAATACTTTGAATACCGGTATATTATGAAACTGTCATGCATATTCATAACATGTATAGCCCTTGCCTTGAAGTTTGTGTGCTGATTTACATTTTAAATGTGCAAAGCACCATGCTCAAATTTTGTCTTGAAATTCAGACAATCATGGAAATAATATACGTAGACTTCTTATAAAAAGCATGTCCTTTTAGCATTGTTGGAGGCCAGTTGTTCAAGATTTAAATATTCACTGCCAAAATAGTTTGAAATAGTCCCCCCTTCCCCCCAAACACAATGTTGATCATAACATAAACTAACATCAACATTGTATAGGGGGAGGGGGTAACATTCGGGAAATTATTAGATAGTGTACGAATTAATTTCCATGATTGTAGTACGTTTTTAGTAAATTTAACAAATAGAAAATTGCTGTGACAGGAGCATGGATGATGTCATTTCAAACATGAGGCGAAGCCAACTGTTTTCAGGTATTTGTGAGGTTGAAATGGAGTCATTCATATTTATCACAGCATAGATATACAGAACCCAATTTCTATTTGTTTTATAAAATCGCAAGTGTCTTGCGACAGAGGCAATCCAATTTGTCTTAGTATGCTGATAGAGAATGAGGCTCAACCAATCTGGCATAAGACACTTTTATTTTTATAAATAGATATGTGGATATATAGAGAAAAAAGTCTGCTCAATTTTTACGAAAATTATGCAGCAGCTTGGGGATCTGTTCTGTCCGGTCAAACAACAATTTCTCCGCGATATGCCTGTGTACTTCTTTGACCTCCATGACAAAGCGAACATATGCCTAAAAATGTGTGAAACGAATATTTATATATGCAATAGTGTGATGGGAACAGAAAACAAATAAGTAGTAGATTTACCTCTGGGACAAGCACTTTAGGTATTCCAACTCCGTTGCTGTATTTTTCTCATGTTGTCGGTCAGGAGGCATAAAAAGTCCACTCAATATATCCATAAAATCGTCGTCCTAGCGTTTGAAAATAAGATTTAATAAAACAAATGTGGGATATCTTGAAAAATTAAAAACTAATTTTTACCAATGTTTCAATGTTTCAGTAAAAGGAGATTCATGTCCTCTAAAGAGCTGATGTTAATAAAGTCTATCTACTTTGGATGCTTGAGAAAAAGAATGTTGTGAACGCTGGCGATAGAGTTCGTGAGTACTAATCGCAAAAGCGCCTATACAATTAAAATACTTGCATAAGTTTCCTGATATTGTAATATATTCTTGAATATGCAGTTGTATACAATGCACATATATATCTATATATATTTATATAAGAAGCCGAAGACGTGGAAGCTGGATAAAAACGTAGTAGAGCTCTGGACCACATGTGGATCTCATATAACGTAATTTTATTGAAAGTAGCCATGGCAATTATAACAAGAATGAAATACCTCAACACGTAGAACAGCAAGCATCTCTCTTAGTATTTGATACTGCACTTTTTCCTTACTAAAAAGCGACATCATAAATACTTTGGAAATTAACTGATGAATCAACTTTTGGGGACTCTGGGCACAGTTTTATCCAAAACAAAAATATGATTTTCAGCAAATTATGTTGAGAAAAATAATTTTCGAAACTCGCACTTGCTTATTTTATCATTTTGTAACTTATTCATTTTACCTGAAACAACTAAGTGCATTAGATTTTGAACAGCCACAAAACATTCCAGATGGAACCACGTACTTGCCACAACCCAAGGCATCACATATCACCCAGTTCACATTATCATTCAGAGGAACCTGGCATGCTAACATCCCGCAAAGCTCTTAATCTTCTGTGTCATGTTTTATCTTCTTGGTTTTGGTACAAAATGGCACCCCAAGGAATCCCCGGCTTCTTCCTGACAGTTTGGATCTATTGGTGTTAGCCAGTAGAAGGAACAGATTGTGTAATTTCCTTTAACTACTTCTATATCATCATTGCATTCTAGAAAAGATACAAAATTGTAGAAAGGAAAATTAGATAGGAAACTTGCATGAAAATTATAGAAAGAATTACGTTAAGAGAGCCTGATGTATAAGATAAAGAAAAATCTCCGTACCAAACAGTTGTCATAAATATTTTGTGATGTTGCGATACTGCGTTGTCTTCTGTTTTGAAACCAGATACAATAATTCCCTCACCAATACACTCTTTCATTCTGTTCTTCACCGATATTTTAGACCAGAATGGATATGCTAGTTAAAAATGCAAACAATAAATTATACATATTGGTTAGCTATGGGATACCCATCCGCTTGTTAGTTGGATTATTCAATATATTTGGATTATTCAATATATTTGGATTTAAATTCGCCAAAATTATACCGTTTCACCATAATTCGTAATTATTATTAATCGACAAGGAAAAATGACAAATACATGGTATTCCATCATTTTATTTAATGATTTTTTAAACAATTTCGGCCCCTAATTGCAAGCTCGACAGTTGAAATACTACTGTTGGGTATTTTTTACCTGCTTTGATAAGTTGTACAGTTAAATGATTTATAAATATATAAGAAATCAATGTTATTCATTTCAAGATGTTATGGAATAACATAATTTAAGGTTCAAGATGTACTTCCTTTTTATCATTGGCCTTTGTCCAACTGAATAAGGTTTTCTGGTTTTTCTAGCGTGACTGGAAGTAGAGGAAGAAGCAGGAGTCGATGTACAACTAGAGGCAGAAGTAGAAGAATCAGTAGAGGTCGAGGTAAAAGCAGGGGTAGAAGCACAGACATAAGTAGGTATAGAGGAATGGGTAGGGGTAGACATGGATGTAGTAGAAGCAGAGCTTAAGTCAGAGGCAGATAAATAAAGTCTAAATAAGATAAAAATACATATCCTATCTTACAAATCCTAAATCAAAAAAGTAAAAAATCTATTAAAAACTATTAAAGCTATTAAATTGATAAATCATATTTATATATCAGGCGGTTAATGTGCAATTTCTTGTACCGGTCTGTGTTGATTTTTGGTCGAAGACTTGACTTTCTTCTTAAGTGATAAACTGTTTCTTTCGTCTGAGTAAAAAGGATTTTAAAGGATGGCATAGAGGTATGGGTACTGGTAGAGTAGGAAGTAGAGATAGCGACAGAGGTATAGGATTCGAGGTAAAAGTAGACACAGAGGTCGGGAAGTAGAAGCAGCAGAGACAGATGTAGCATTACTATTAGGAATAGATGTCAAGTAGATGTAGAGGTAAAAGTAGAGCTAGAAGAGAGGATAAAGAGTATGGGTAAAGATAGGTGCACAGGTAGATGCATAAGTAGTCACAGTTTGAGTTGTTGTAGTAGTAGAGATAGCAGTAAAAGGTGATTGAGAATGAGTAGAAGTTAAGTAGCAGTAGAATTAGATGTTGTGAATGGAACCGCCTTTACTCTAATCTTGATATTGTCTTTCGATTCCAGTATTTGCTTCAGCTGACATGTTCCATAAGCACTAGGTTTTTTGAAGGTAATTCCTGGTAAGCCTTCTACTTCAAACTCATGTATACGTTTGTATGGAAAAGAAGCTGTTTTGCCAATTGCTTGCCCTGTTAAAAAGAAGAAATCAAAATATTGGTTTTAACATATGTATTACACTTTAAACCACATTAATCCTGAAATATGGTAAATAATCAGTATAAAACTGTAATATGTATTTAAAGCTTGTTACCAGAAATTCACAACAAAATGGCAACCACTTGAAGGCTAATGTGGTACTTTAGGTAAATGGCACCCCATTTTTTAGTGAGATACACAGAGCAAATATATTAAAATGAAAATTCTGTCTATCAAGTAGAATACCTACCGTTCGCCAACTATATTAATATATGCAATAAAGACTTTAAAATCACTCGGGTACCGATTTGATTAGATCAATAAAATCATATTGAAAACAGCAAACAAATTAAATTTTGATAGACGAACCTGCAAAATTAAATAATGGGTAATTTGGCTAAAGTTCTATACCAACATTTTAATTTTAACGATAATCAACAAATTTTTAGGACAATGGGCATTTTAAAATTTCTGTTATTATAGAGGCACATTAGTATTGTAAAATAAGGCTTTTGTTTATGATTAACAAGTGTTCAATGCAAGTTATAGCAATGCAATTCAGTCTAAAACTGTCAAACAGCTCACGTAAACTTACAACATGAGCATACTAAAGTTAACTCAATATGCTTGCGACATACTGTGCAAATGTCATGAACAATCTACATCAGTAAATGTTCTTTACTATTCTACACTACTCCCTCTTCTATTCTGGTGCCAGTGTCATGCTGCTCAGTCCACTGACACAGTTCACTGACATTTGTTCATGACATTGATCAAACCTATCGTAATCAACTGCTTTCAATTGTATCTGACTCGATTTTTAAGCTTTTAACATACTTTAACGAGCAAGACTTTATAAAAACAACCATTTTAGTGGAAGATAAACTTTTAAATATGCATGTTTTTAAATAATTCATAGCATAAATAGTATAATTGTTAATACCATATGTGTTATGTATTGTATGCTCTTCAGAATTGGAGGAAATAAAGTTTGTGTCTGTCTGTCTGTCTAATGTGTTGCATAACAACAGTTTTATACCACTTGCAGCATATGGATTTGCGAAATTGAGCCATAATTGAAATGCATTACAATTGCGGGGCTTGATCAAATCCAATGTGCGACAATGGATGTTTCAGAAAGAATTACAATAATGATAGTCATGACATAAGGCTGGTTTCCTGTACATATTAGTTTATAATATATTCAAGCTTTATCATTGCATTATGATTGTTTGTCCATTGATTAATGAACTTATTATTATAAAGGTGTACTGTTGTAAATGTTGAATGACTTACCTTTGCATTTAACTTTGGGGATTGAAGTTCGTAGAGGCTGTGCTGCAATTGGCAGATGGTGGAAGGAAGTCAAAGGATTGTCCGGTGTTTCATCCAGCGAGAATGAATTTTATTGTAGATGACATCCATAGCTTTGCGGTTAACAATAACATGCGCCTTAATCCGAATAAGTGTAAGACTATGTCAGTCAATTTCTTGAAGTTTCGCAGTTGCGTGTGGCATCCCATTACGGTCGGTGATTGTGATAGAGTGTGTCAAGTCATTTAAATTGCTTGGTATTATGATCTCTGACGATTTGACGTGGGATGCTCACTGCAACTGCATTATCACGAAGTGCGGCACAAGTGATCCTGATATTGTATTAGTATACTGTTCGTTAATTCGTTCTATCATAGAATACGGTGCTGCGGCGTATGCAAATCTCCCGTTGTTTTTGGTAGCTGCGTTGGAGAGAATTCAGAAACGTGCCCTTGCGATAATCTTCCCTGGTGTAAGTTATGAGGAGTCTTTAATTAGAGCAGATATTCCAACATTACATGATAGAAGAGAGGTTCTGTGTAAAAGGTTTATTAAGGGGATGAAGCCGGACAACCCACTTTATTTGACCATCCATTCTAGGGTTGTCCGTAGCTCCGGCAGATATAATTTGAGATCTGGTATTTCTGAAAGGCCCATGATGTGTAATACTAAACGACTAAGTGAATTTGTAACTGTAAAATATTTGTAAGTGTTGTTGTAGTCTATAGTAAATTGATTATGTATTTTGTAATTTACCTATAATTCAGTTAATTCTGCAAGAGGTATTTAATAAACCAATTATTATTATAAGATGCCAAATCTAGAAGCGACTGGGATAATTCCTTCTCAAAAGCATGTTTCTTCGCCGGGGTGCTGAGAACTCTTTTGACTGGACTGCACTGTTTCCTCTGAAGTCGCTTAGCCTTTAAATATGATAACAGCATTGTTTAGCTATTAAATGTTGTCAAGCTGTTTCACATCCTCTCCCAAATGAGATATGACAACCAACACAGACAACTTATCTGCATATATAATCAATGATTGATTATCGTCATCTTTAATAGGGATTTGATTTTTGCTTTTCATAATCACATCTCTGGTTCTCTTTATTGCCCAGCCAGCATGGTCCCTTATGGATTGCAGAAAATGCACTTCCACACCATTCATTTTTAGGTGCATGGGTTTCTTCTATTTTACTATCGTTTCTATCGATACCGGTATGATATCCCGACCAAAAACGCTGTAAAAACAGTTGCAGGATTGTTTTTGAAAGGTCATTTGCCATTGTCTGGGCAGAAAATCAGGTTATCCCATGAATTTTGTAAATCGATATATTGCAGGCCATTAGATCTTTTACTAGCAAATATCTTCGAGTTTTGACTCCCAGAAAACAAACTCGAACCAAGTTTAAGACATCATATATACTCATGGTAACGACTCTTACATTGACAGAAAAGAACAGACAGTAGATGTGACAACACAAGTTGTAAAGCTCAGAAGAAACATTCACTATCCATATCGTCTGACAAACTCAAGTTAGAGACCTCATCTAAATAAAATTTACTCACCATTGTTTTTCCGATATGTGTTTTTAAACTGGTTTTCACCCATGCTTTTATAACCCCCAAAATAACTTGTACAGATTGCATGATATTTATAAACAAACGTTTAATAACTTACAATAGCTTGCCCATAACAATACATGCGCACAGCGCGCAACATTTTAGACTTTGTGAAGTGCTGCGTTATTTCCTAAATTCCTAAAGACTATTTGACAGTATTTGTCTAATTTGCTTTGTTTGGATTTTTAGCATCACAATATGTGATTATATCTTGTACACAAGTCGCCAACAGTATTCCCTGAAGAGATTTTCGAGATACCGGCAAATCTTAACTGGATATTTTCTCTAAAAGGGTGGAAATACTATCGCCAAGTTCTGGAAAAAGTAGTTGCTTCGTCTTTGTGTTTAACTGTTGCAGACACAGCAGAAACGAGTGAGTCAACTATTGCAAAAACAATAATTCAAGTGAAGAAAATGTTGTGATTGATTTTCTAAAAGAAGTATCAAGGTGTTTCCATGGTTGTTACGAGAATGTAAAACACAAAATGTGCTAAAAAGGATAAGGCGTGAAAGCAACTTTGTGTGCCTGCCCAATAATTTGGGCATCTCCTTCGTGTACCTGACACACAATGGAGTCCAAACTTAGCAAAGCACGAAAAAACTGACAAGCACGTGCAACGCGCGTTAAACTTTCAACAACCATGAAGCCAATTCAAGTCGTACGTACCCCAAAACTTTCCGATCAAGTGAAGATTACTGAGATTGAACTAGCTGTTACAATGGCTTGCCATTCTGCTCTTTTAACTATCGATCATTTGGGAGAGGTTATCACGCGCAATACAATAGGGAGTAAACTTGAGAATATTAAACTACATAGACGAAAGTGTACGAAAATTTTGACGCGTGTAGTCGCTCCTGCGCTCAAAGAAGAGTTGATTGCCGATGTTCAAGGAAAGAAATTCTCGGTGATCGTCGATGAAACTACAGACGTTTCTACCAACGAAACAGCTCTGCGTTATTGTACGATACTACAGCGAAGCTGAGGAAAAGATACTTACAGCGTTTGTCGATCTTATTCCCGTTGTTTTTAACGCCATCAAATATTGCCTTGCTAGTATTAACCTAACACTGGAGGACTGTGTTGGTTATGCTAGTGACGGTGCATCAGTGATGGTCGGCAAGCACGATTCAGTGTGGACAAGAATTGTCGCTGTTTCTCCTAATTGCATCAAGATGACGTGCATTTGCCATTCTTTAGCCTTGTGCATACAGCATGCTTTTGAGAAGCTTCCCTCGAGTCTTGGGTTTCTTCTAGCAGAGATTCCCAAGTGGTTTTCTAAAAGCACCATATGAAGAGAAGCTTTCAAGACTTTTTACGAAGTAATGAGCCCAGACGAAGACCAAAAGGCGCCTTTTGAAAAGTATTCGACAACAAGATGGCTGGTGAGAGGGAAAGTAATCTTCCGCATCCTCATGAATTGGGAGGAATTAAAGGCTTATTTCCTGACAGCACAGCCAGCAAGTACCCAGAATGCACGCTACAAGGCACGTCTTCTTCTGGAGATGCTTAATGACCCAACCATGCACCTGTACTTTCACTTTGTGTCTCCCCTGGTTACAGAGTTTGACAGGGTGAATGCGTTTTTTCAGGCTACTGATGCTGACCCAGAAGAAATGTTTGCTGAGTTGGTAGCACATGGCAAAAGTCTGCGTGGGAGAGTTTTCGATTTGCATGGAAGACCCCTGTCCATTGCGAAGGTTGATTTTGGTGGAAAGTTCGAGTTTGAGGCTTCAAAATTAATCTCCGCGCAAGAAGATAAAGCAGCTGCTCAGGCTAAAGTTTTCGAAATAAAGAAACGATGCATAGACTTTCTCATGGAAGCTGTAAATCAAGTGGAGAAACGCCTCCCTGATGCATGCAACCTTTTCAAAGGCCTAAGAGTTCTACACCCAACTAAAGTATTAAACGCAACAACAAGAGCTCCTTTTGACCAGCTGCCACTTCCTCATCTACGAGAAGAAAAATCAAATCAAATAGAAGAGCAGTATCGGAAGATTTTACACCGTGACTGGTTGGAAGAACCAATCTTCGATGGCGCCATACCCGATAACACGGCCCAATTTTGGTCTCGTATCATCAAATTCCAAACTTCAATTGGTTACAAGGCCTTCGAAGAATTAGGTACGTACGCGCTCAACTGCCTAACCAATCCTGTGAGCAATGCAGTGGTGGAAAGAACATTTTCGTTGGTAGTAAAGAAAGAAATCGAATGGGATTGGAGTTATTAAACGCGATCGTCCGCATTCGTAGTTAGCTGCAATTAGTCAAAACTGCTGCATAAACTTTGTGACAACAAAGCGAATGCTTGAGTTGTTTACTGCAAAAAGTATGTACGAAGACTGATAAAGTGATAAACATTAATTTACTAGCTGTTACTATTATTTGCTCAGAACAAACTAGATTACTATAGAATAACATTATAACAGAAAGATCAATTATGTAAAAATTCGTGCTGTATTAAATGCTTGTATAGTAGTGTAAATCGGCGGGTTCTAGCCCATCTCCCCCCCTTTATGTCATTTCTCGAGTATGTCCCCGTTTCCCCTGATTAAACCCTGATTAAATGGTCACTCCTTTTCAAAATCCCCCTTTTTTTCGAGTAACAAAACTTACAAGAAATTAGACGGGACTTTTTATTTTCACGACGCCCCTCCCCTTTTCTTTTGATTGACACCTGTCAATCAAAACTTTGGTCAACTTACTCGTCCTCCTCTTCCTTTATGTAATTGAAAATTTGACCCAAAGTCTCCCTAACTTAGTCAAGACGCCAAACGACCACTCAAATTAAAACACCCTCACAGGTGTTATAATTTTCTACTCCTCCTCTTCCTTTATGTAATTGAAAATTTGACCCAAAGTCTCCCTAACTTAGTCAAGACGCCAAACGACCACTCAAATTAAAACACCCTCACAGGTGTTATAATTTTCTACTCCTCCTCTTCCTTTATGTAATTGAAAATTTGACCCAAAGTCTCCCTAACTTAGTCAAGACGCCAAACGACCACTCAAATTAAAACACCCTCACGGGTGTTATAATTTTCTACTCCTCCTCTTCCTTTATGTAATTGAAAATTTGACCCAAAGTCTCCCTAACTTAGTCAAGACGCCAAACGACCACTCAAATTAAAACACCCTCACAGGTGTTATAATTTTCTACTCCTCCTCCTCACTGTCGCTATGGATCGTTTGCATCCTCTCACTTGCAGCAACCACCGCTGATGATTTCTTATCTGAAAAGTCAGCCAGATGCGCCACGCTCGTTTTTCTTCCCCGCTCAACGTCTCCGTCAACGAAATCTCTAGCTTCGCTAGTAACTTCAGACGATTGACTTCCTCCAGACACGACATAGGTGTTCACCTTTGACTTTGTGTTCGTCAGAGACCTGTCCAGCCTTCTCAGATAGTCGTCCATCACCCAAGGTAAAACCTCCGGAACGTTCTCTCGAATCTCAAGCATCTCGTGTTTCTTTGACTGTATGAACTCCTGTGGGGTAAAGGGACGCTCGTCCTGCCTAAAGGAGAGAAGCGTGTCGATGTCCAGTGCGATCTTTGTGTACTTGAACGACGCGTTTTGGTGCTTCGTCGTCTTTTCAACCGTACCCAAAAAGTTGTTGACACCAGCCAACGCCGCTACGACCAACGCCAAAACACCGTTGACATAAGTCCATATCCTATGGTAATCTTCCTGTGGCGAAGCCGAAGAGAAAATCGACGAAGCAGTCACGCCCCCAAGGACGACCACTGGGATACCCAGTCTGTCGTGCCATTTTGAGTAGTATTGGGCACAAAGGGAATGCATGATCGAATAGGTCTTCGACATCTCCGCCCACTTTTTCAGTAGGTTGTCGTGGTACTTGTTCCATGATAGCTCTGCCATTTATTAAAACACTCGTCAAACTCGTCCAGTCTGTCGTTCTTCTTTGGGATCTTTACACCCTGTTCTCTTCCCACATGCACACCGTAACGTTCCAAGAGTCTCTGTAAGACAAAGTTGACGTTGAAAAATCTCTTGTTCGAATCGTTCCCGTCACTGAACTCTCTCTCCAAAGCCCAAAAGTCACTCGTCACGTTGGAGAGGATGTGGTCGCTAATGTCGATTTTCTCTCTCACTTTCACCAATAGATTGTCGAAACTCGCGAGACGATTGCCTGAGTTTGCCCAGCGAGAGTCTCTCTTGTAACTCCTAATGTTGTTCATGCCGTACGTCTCGTGGTTCAAAGGGACGTACACGGGGTCTTCCCTCGTACGTGGTAGAACGAGTCCACACTCAACACAAACCATGGTGAAATTGTGGTACTCTTCTCGAGACTCGTGGAGACAACCGTTACTCTCTCCCTGGTCCGCGGTTCTCGTGTTGTACTCGAGCAAAGCTTGGTCAAAGAGAGAAAAAGTTTCCAAGTCTCTAAACTTTTTCTTTAGCCTCGGTTCGTTCATTTTTGCTACGAGACGTGTCCCTTTTAAATTGGTTCGTCCTCTTTCTTTTTGTGACTGTACACGTGTGTTCCCACTGTGAGTCCACCAGACAAAAGTCCGAGGAAAGGGATCATGGGTGTAACATAGGACATGAGTTTTCTCAAATCCTTGTTGAGGTAAGGGTCGTGTTTTAACTCTTTCTCCATCTCCTCTGGCTTCTCCACTGCGTCGAGTCCTCCCATCATCGCGGAGAACTTTGACAAAAACAAATCACACAAGATCACAGTGCTCTTCTCTAACGCGTCGGCTTCGTATTCTGCGTATAACTTTAGAATGGTTTTCGCGTTCGCCTTCCTGACGTACGCCTCAGACTTTTTGATCTCGCCATCGCTTGCCAAAAGAAGGAGCTCTTCTCTCTTCTTATCCACGTCTTTCGCGACGTCCTCCACACCGTCCGCAGGGTTCGTCTTCTCCTCCGCATCGCTTCGCTCGTTGTTCACAAAGTCTTCAGGGTTCATCCTTTATTGTGGTGGAGAAATAACTTTGTGTCCGTAGGGATGTCTGAGGTTAATCTCTAGACACGCGTGTTTTTTCTCCCTCAGCTCTTTCACGATCCAAGCCACGTCCTCTTTTGAGACACCGTTCAGGTAGTCGTTGATCAGCTCCAACATGTCCTTTCGGTTCGTGTTGTGAAAGCTCGTGATTTTCGAGATATTCTCTCGATAGGGTTTCGCGATGCTGGTCATCTGCTGGGTTAGCACGATGGTGGATAGCCCGTAGTGGCGACCAGAGTAACCCAGTTTAACCAGTTCACTCGTCCTGTTCTTTACGTCTTGCCCACTCGCACAATCGTCGAGGATGATCAACGTCTTTGTGTCGGTGTACGTGTCGACCACGTATTTCAACATATCGTTCACGTTTTCGTGCTCCACGGGGAGAACGATAAAGTCCTCGTCGTGGTAGTACCTCCAATTGTGATAGGTCGTGTTCCAGAGGACGGTGGGACAAATGAGAACAATGTAGTCAAAAACTCCTTTGAGTCTCTTCTCCAACATCTCGAGAAGGTAATAGGTCTTTCCGCAATAGGTCGGGCCTACGATCATCATATTGAATGGAGTGTCCATCTTTAGTACTGGATACTTTTAAGGTTCCCTGACGTAATGTTCAAAAGCGCGTCCGACAGCACAAAGATGTTGCAGATCAAGTCGGTGGCTGTCGCGCGTTTCGTGATCTCGAGCAAGATCCCACTCTGCGTGTTCATGATCCTTTTCCCCGACCCGTGAACCGTTTGGTCACTTGTACTCCGCAAGTCCACCACCAACGCGAACTTGTCTTTGTAGAATTTTCGATGTGTGACGCTTTGGTCGACTTGTCCAAAGAGGCGTTCGGCTTCAGAGTAGTACCGTGACTTGGGGATCCCCTGGCTGTAGACTTCGTTGGGTACACCTTCGATGGTGACTTTCACGTTGTCAATATTGGGGTAAACAAACTCCTCCGAGTTGGTGGTCACAGCCTTCGTGAACAGCATCACCACAGATTTCATATGTTTTCGGGGAAGGTTAATGTTCTCGTTGACCAACGTCTCCCCTTTTCCCCAAGGACTCTTTTTCAAGAGTGTGACGTGCTCATACGGGAGCGATCGTCCAGCCATATAGTGGTTGGTGATTTCACTAGCCAAATCCATGTTGTCGATGGTCTCGTACTCTAGCTCCAAGTTCTCTAGAGAGTACCCACCAACGGCACTTCCAGATTGTGCAACCATAATGTCAGAAGCCTGGGGTAAAGTGATAACAAATTGTGGGTTGTTGCTCATTGCATACGGAGCGTATAACCCAGAGTCCCCCAAAATCTTGTCGAGGGAGATCTTTTGCTTTGTTCCAAACACACTGTACACGAGTGCGTCGGCTACTTTCGTGGCGTCTCCACTCGTAGCTCCGCTATCGTCCTTGGAGATAAGCTTTCGCAAGTTCTCTCCTGCGATTCCTACCTCGACCATTTCGTCGCGCACAATCTTGGGTTTCCAGAGGTCCTTGTACACCTCGATGGTTGACTCGCCGACGTTATCATAAACAACTTCTCCGGCCATGTTGATCGTTAGTCGGTCTTGCAAGAGTTTCGACAGGTTGTTATTAAACCAGCTCTTTGCGTTGACGTTCTTAAAGTCGAACAAGATGCTCAAGCTCCCTGGTACCAGACACGAGTCTGGTTTCAGCTTGGGGATGTTGATGTAGAGAGACTCCCCTGGGTTAGCCTTGTTCGGGTTCATCGTCACGACATGTCGCGTACGTGATCCCACGATGTCGGACAATTTTGTCTTCTTCGCGTGGTGAGACAGGTTCTTGTTCATTTATTATTACGAGAAAAATTTTTCAAAAGAAAGAGAACCCCCACAATGAAGATGTGTAGGTTCCTCCCAAACTTCTCGAGTACGACTTTGAGCTCGCCGGCTTTATTCACAATTGCTGTGATCAGTTTGTTCATTTATTAGTGGGGAAAATTTCGTAACCACCAAGGTTACGAAAAAGTTGTGGTCTACTCGCCAATGGCTTCTAAGTGAACTCTAGTCTTCTTATGTTTTGACAGGCCACTGTGTCTAATCTCTCTACCACACACACAGACGACTTTTTCTCTAGACTTCTCTAAGATTGTCTCTCTGTTAGTTTGACGGTACGTGTATTGGTACTCTTTTTGGTACTCTCTGATTCTGTTCACGTTGGTTTGGTAGTACTTTTTCTTGTCGTACTCTCCGCTCTCGTTGAAATACAGTCCGGTCTTGTACGTGTTTAGCTCAGGCTTCATTCTTTTAATATAACTTCCTTCCAGAACTCTCAACTCAAAAATAGAGCAGGGTAGCTTCTCCATTTCGGAGATTCTCATATTACACCAACCGATCTCGCTAGCTTTGCGATACAATTTGTTGTTTTGTTGAGACGCCACTCTAGACGACCTTTTGTGTCCTGCAAGACGTTCCTCGACAGTTTTGAGTGTAGACCCAACATAGATCTCCGAGTCGATCAAATTGTATATCACATAGATCGTTCCGCTTGCGGTCATTTTTACGTCCTCTCCCTATATTTTAGAAAATTCACTTTCTGTTTTTCCGATACCACTCCATAGCCAGCCAGACCAGAGCGATAACAACGATGTACAGGTTCCTCGCGAGAAAGGCTAGACCACTCGCACCAGCTTTCAGCACAGTGTAGACAAAGTTGGCGAGCCCCACCGCCCATGGTCCCAGTTTTTCGATCGCAGCTTTGACCGCCTTTGCAAATGACAACGCAGCGCCAGCTCCTTTTGCGATTGCGCCTCTTGCTCCAACAATGATCGTGGTAACTAGTCCAGCCACTGTGATCCCTATTGCGGATAGAGAGAGAGCGTTTTTCTTAATCCACTCTTTGAATTTCTCAAGACGTGTCACATCCCTCTCCTGTTCCGCTCGTGTCTCCTCTAGAACTCGCTGTCGTTCGAATGCGTCCACCACCAAATCTTTGTCGTGAGACTCTTGGGGATTCTTCATAGCGTCACCTATATCGTCACTATCTCTAGCTAACCCAAGATTCGCGTCGCTTCGCTCACGAAAGTCATCAATCATAAGTTGAATTGCTCCTCGGTCGCCTATCCTACTCTCGGGTAAGATCGTGTTGGACGGGTTCAACACACCGTTGACTACACGCCTATCCTCCGCACTTAGTCTACCGAGAACACCCTCTGGTATCGTCACCTGACCAACGATAGGAGTCATGGGTAACTCGTCGCTCGTGACCTTTTCACCCACTGCTAAATCGACAAGTTTCTCAAATTGTACCACAGCGTTAGAGTTCCTTTTCGCCGTGTTCTTGACGTATGTCCCGTCGATACTACCACCAAGAACCACTTTAGGTGTGGAATACTTACCACTCCTGAGTCTCTCTTTAAAAAACACCTTCCCGTCTCTGATGGTGGTCCTATTTCTTAGTTCGATCATGCTCTCCGAGTGAGGGCTAATTTTCCGCCCACCACGGGAGTCTTGGACGTACTTGTCTATCTGGACAAACACGTCGCTCGATAGGTCACCACCACCGAAACTCGTCTCCGCTACGTCTCTACCTAAAAGAAGCCGATCGATATACGTGATCCGTTCGGTGATTAGCGGGTCATCGTCACCCACTAGACTCTTATTAAGTTCAAGAAGACTCGTGTCAAGATCTTCAGCGTCCATGTCGTCGTACTCTGGGAACCGTTCTTCCATCTCGAGATCGTCTCCACCTTCAGCCATTTTATCTTTAGCTACAATTTTTCCATATCGCTCTCAGGGATCCAAGAGTTGTGCTTTGCGTCGTATCCAGCCCACTTGACCAAGACCATCTTCTTCTTTCTCTTCAAAACTTTCTCCACACGATACGTCGCGTCCTCTGTCTTTTCGACGGAGGACATCTCCTCCTCGTAGAAAGTCCCGATAACGTCTTCCCCGCTCTCGTCGCTGAGAACATAGACATTCGGATCTCCACGAACCACCTTGCTCACGGAAAAGATCTCCTCTGTGAAATTCGCTTCGTAGCCTTTGGTGAAAATACTCTTGTACTTGCTTATTCTCACCTTTTGCCCAAGCCTAAACTTTGGGAGAGGAAACTCACCAAAGTCGTGGCCAAAGAGTGTCGTCCACACCTGACTCTCGTTGTCCTTGGTCACATTCGCTGGCTTCACGAGAGTGCTACTGTGCCTTGTGTTGTTGTAGTTTGCAACGAGATCGTCCAGAACGTCGACCCACTTGTACGTCCCCTTGCTATAGAAATATTTCCACATGCTTGTCTTCAAAGTCCTGTTGAACCTTTCCACCACAGCTGCCTTCTTGTCGGACTTTGTAGAGAAATACACGACCCCGTGCTCCTCCAACAGTCTCTTCACACCTACATTGTAGAACTCGAGTCCGTCGTCAAACTGCGCGAGTTTAGGGTAGATCCCAAATCTCGTGTGGAACTGGCGAAGCAACTTGTCCACGGCTTTGGTCATGTTTCTCGTGTCTTTGCGGTACACGGGGATAGCAAAGGCGTAGCGACTTAGAATCTCCACGCAGGTTAACACCCAATAGTAGCCGTTGTTCGTACCCTTGAGTTTTCCCATATCGACAAGGTCGAGTTGGATTTGCTCACCGAGACTTGAGACCCACGTCTTTCGAAACTTGTGTCGCCTCGCGATAGGCTTGTACCGTGTGTAGGTGTCTTGCGCCTCCAACCACTCTTTCACCGAGTTTCTGCTCACGTCTAGCCCTTCCTCCAGCGCTTTTTGATAGAGTCTCTCCCTGCTCTGGTAGCCAGTCACGGGATCGTAGTACAAGTCCCTTAGACTTTGCTCAGTTACAACATCGTTGTCCAACATCCTTTTTATTAGAGTGAACGTTAATATCCAGCAGAACGTCTCCCACCTTGTCTACCCCACTCACGTTCGTCTTGGTGTAAAAAGATAGGGTGTTGTACGTACCGCTACGGACGGGAACACTTGACTCGACCGTTTGGAAATTTGTCACGCTTCCACTGAGAGTTGTCTCCGATGTAACGGGGAGAACAGCGATGACACTACTCCGTTTTCCCGACACGTCGATTGTCTCATCCACGAGAGTGTCGCAATGGATCTCCACGAATCTCAAACCGCGGTTGATGTCTATCCTATTAGGACTAACCGACTTTATTGCGCCCATTGTGGTGTTTGTCGGGAAACCAAGCAGCTCACCAAACTTATAAAGCTTCGCTGGACGGAGGGTCTTTAGTGTGCAGGTGTGGTCATGCACGTTGTGTGTGAGCGTTATTTTCACGTCTTCGTCGTCCGCGAAGCGCGTCGCAAGATCCTCAAAAGTCCAGTACCCCTCAGGAATCGTGTGCTTTACACCGTTGAAGAGAATGTGGTCGTTGAGGTCCTTGACCACGTTTTTAAAGCCCCAAAACACGCTAGCCGACTTTACGGTCAGGGACGAACCTCTTGGGAGAATCAAACTCCTGTTCAACGCGACTGTTTTCTTTCCGTTCTCGAGGAACACTGATAGCTTTACCATTTTATTTAGAGATACAAATAAAATGACAACAGAGTCCGCGATACGAGCGTACTATGGAAAGAACTACGACAAGGTGATCAAGTACACAAAGATCGCTGTCCAGAAGGCAAAGTCGGACTTCATGAAGAGGTACCCACACGCGACGATGGACAAGTTCGAGTTTGACCCTGTCCAATCGTACGAAGGTGGCATAGAGAGAGTGGATATATACTTTCTAAACAGTGACATCATCTCGACCGACATTTCCAGCACCACGTTCAAGAACGACCAAAGCATGTGGAAATGGCTACACAACAACGTGTCCTTCCCGAGGATTTGGAACAGTGGTGGAACGGTGCAGAAACTTGTACACACGGAGCGGGCTGGGACTTCCGACGTCACGTACCCACCATACGTTCTCAACTACCCGGTCAACAACTTCCTCGTCTACGTCGACGACAAGAACTCCTTTTCGTCGAGTCTCCCCAAGATAGTGATAGACACGAAGAAGCGTTTTCAAGACGGTCCTGACGGGGACAATGTGAACACGGTGTGGACTTTGTCAAAAAGCTACTACCAAGCTATCGCCACGATGTACATCGCCACGTACAGGTCTGGAGTCTCGTTGCAAAACCTCACACCAAACCCAGACGTCCCAAAGCAGATCACAAGTCTCATGCGATTCCACGTGTATTTCACAATGCGAAGGGTGATGTTTCGTCTTGACAAGAGTGGGCCTGACATCGCCAACATTCTCAGGCTGTATGTACCAGATTGGAGGGTGTTGAGGTCTCACCTCGCCCTGAGCGGACCTTGGGTTAACGACATCAAAGATATCCAAGGCGACTACAAACGCTATTGTTCGAGAGCGAGCAACGGGATCACGGAGTTAGGTCAGGAGCTTCTTAACGAGTCGATAGAAGTCTACGTGTACGCGTTACTCGGTGCGCAAGCAAAGGCAAAGCAGTCGATCGTCGGTGGTCGTGCAAGCGCTCGCGAAGTCCAACAAGTCTTTAGGAACATCGTAGAAGACGCGGTGGTACAATATTCGCCGAGCGTGTGGATTAACCTTATGAACAAAGCCATCAAGGACACGAACGTCAAATTGGATATGGCAGTCACGCCAAACACGTGGTTGATACCGCGGAGCATGGTCTTGCTGAAAACACCTATCCCGGGGTACAACAATTTACTCAGAGAGTCGACAGAGACGAACATGGAGTTCGGGTACAACGATGGGCTCAACTTCTCAAGTCCAAAGCCAAAGGAAGCGGTGAAAACTCACTCTAGTGGTGGAGAACACCTCGAGGTATTACCTGACGCCGGCGCCTCACACCGGAAGGACAAAGCAAAGGGAGACGTGACAAAGGTCAAAGCAAAGGGCACGACGACTCCTCCGAACACACCCACAACTCCGTCTCCTCCGAACACACCAACGACTCCGTCTCCTTCATTGCTCCCCGTTTCGTTGGAGGTGCTTTTAGGTGTGATAGTGAGCAAATTTCTCCTTTAGAGAAAGGATGATGATGACGATAGTTTTTGTGAGCGAGCTCGTGAACTACTACTTCCCAGTCGAAAAACCAACTCTGGAGGAGGAGTGGGAAAGGGTTCTCAACCTGATCGACTCTATGTATAGAAAATGGCGGTAGTAATAAATGAGCTTGTACCTTGGACACGACGAACCAAAGAGAGAGAAAGACGAACAACTTCCTTATGAGACAGTTTTTAATGTGAACGTTAAAAACGCAAAGGTTACCTATCATAACGCCGCTGGAGGTAACAACAAAGTGGAGCAAATAGAAGACGGGACTTCGCGCTTCCACCAGAACACGTTCCTCAAAAGTCCCACTGTGGATGTCGACGCCGACTCTGTGAAGAATTTGGCTAACACCAGGATGGTCTTCGACTGTCCAGCGCTTGTGAACACCAATGTCTCCATATTTATGGTTTTCAAGTTACTAGCTACCCCGTCGTCCGGTGGTTACGGGTACGTTGTTGGTAACGACAATGGGAGTCACGATAAATTTATAGGTTACAAAATAGGGTTTACTAATCGACTATCGTACGGTGGTGGATGGCCTGTAAAGGAGTACAATTGCACACTACCACCCGGTCTTGTAGGAACTGACAAACATCTCGTATCTTGCCACTGGTTGATGAAAGGTAGTCATGTGAGATGCAACGACACGGTGTTGTTTCACTCAGCCTTTAACGCGAACACTAAGAGAATTGGTGCTCCTTTTGGGTCCATATTCTTCAACGAACGTTTCATGAGTACGGAAAGAACGAAAGGTACGTCAGGTGAGATCTACGGTTTGAGAGTTGTGAAAGGTTTCTTGGAGGCGGACGACATCTCAAGGATTAACAAGAGCATGATGCTAGAGTACAACATTTCTTAGAAAAGAGCTTAGAAGAAAAGGAGATGAAAGACACACGAAAGGCGATGGCTGATGGTTGGAAGAGGTACTTGAAGGGCTTGCGGAAAAAGGCCGAGCGGCTCAAAGACGAAATTGAAAATGGCTTAAGGAGTTGCGATGAGTAGGAACAAAATGACCGAGAACACGCAGCTAACATCCGCAAAGGGTTACGACCCGAAAGAACACATGATCTTTTCTGACCCTGTCTCGGGAGAGATCCCAGACAGCAAACTTAAGTTCAAGAGAATCAACATTTCAACTCGCAACGAGGACGGGACGGAGGGTGAACTCATCATCCCCACCGAACGCCTCTATTCGTTTGGAGTCTCAGAAAACACGAGTCAAGAGACTGGCAAGGTCACTGGTTTCACCTTTCCCCTGTGTTTGTGGAACCGCGACGGTCCTACAAAAGAAGAGGAAGTCTGGGTGAACACCTTTGACGCCATCGTCGACAATTGTATCGACCACTTGGTCGAAAACCGCGAAGAGATTGACCGATTTGAGTTGGAGCACAGCGACCTGACCAAGTCCAAGGGTGGACTAAACCCGCTCTATTGGAAGACGGAGAAGGTTGCGGACAAGAAGTCCGGGAAAACCGTTCTTCAAAGGGTCCCCGGTCGTGGTCCAACGCTGTACGCAAAACTGATCTACCACAAGAAGCAAGACAAGTTCCTCACACAGTTCTTTGACCCTGACAACAAACCGGTGGAGGTTCAGTCACTCATGGGAAAACACTGCTGGGCAAACGGTGCAGTGAAGATTGAGTCCATCTTTGTCGGCGCTCGCATCTCCTTGCAAGTCAAGTTGCACGAGGTCGTGGTGGAGCCAAGTGGGATGAGGATGAAACGTCTCTTACCACTTCGAGAGGCAAAGCCAAAGGTGGTCGAGTCAAAGCCAAAGGTGGTCAAGGCAAAGCCAAAGGTGGTCGAGTCAGAATGCGAGACAGCCAACGCAGCGATGGAATTCGTCTTTGAGTCAGACTCAGAGGAAGAGGACGAGAAGCCAAAGCGAACAAAAAGTGAAGAAAAACAGTGGTGGTTGGAAAGAGCTGCGCGAGCCAAACCAGGTGAGGCGTACGACACAGTCTATTGAGGTTACAAGGTGATTTTATAAGCAAAAGCTTATAAAACGAAACACGTCGAGCGACTTACTTGAAAGGGTCGTCCGGGATTAGCTTCTTCTGTTGCGCGTATTTCACAGCGATCGTTCCAGCGCTGATTGCGACTGCAAGTTTCAATGTTCCCACGAGCGTGGTTGGCGTACTGAGAGACTCTCCAAGAATTTTCCTCGACACCATGCTGATTCCAACACCTGCGGCGGTGTAGAGCAGAGCGTCGTACACCTCGTTCATGATTTCCTTTCGATCTGACATCCTTTTATTACACGAGAAAAAAGTTTTTAATCAAAAGACT
The DNA here is from genome assembly GCA_035772405.1 of Chrysogorgia sp. JL179-B06. Taxonomy (NCBI): domain Eukaryota; kingdom Metazoa; phylum Cnidaria; class Anthozoa; order Scleralcyonacea; family Chrysogorgiidae; genus Chrysogorgia; species Chrysogorgia sp. JL179-B06. Next base: position 602,634 of record JAYKKM010000404.1, on the reverse strand, counting down.
CAAGGTCTGAACAATCTTTGACTTGGTTTGAACACGACGGAGTCACCGATGGAGCGTTTGTCTCCGAGGAGTCGAAGACGACGTGGTGAAGTGAAGGTCCTTGGTCCTCGTCACGTTTGAAGTAAAAGTACAACCCTCCAGCGACACCAATCGCTCCAACAACGTATCCAAGCTTACCAACGAGTTGGTTGCTCTGGTTGGAACCGAGCTCCTCAATTTTCTCAAGTCTTTCTTGAGCCTTCTTCGCCTTTGCAGCTTTGCTAATCGCGGCGAGTCGCTTTCCTCCCTCAACCTTCTTCGGATCCTTGGGTTTTTGGGACGTGATTGTCTCTGTTGCTTCACTCATATCTTTATCTTACTCACAAAGATTTGCTTGGGTTTGCTTGGGTTTGCTTGAGATTTGCTCAAAAGTTGCTACGCAGCAAAACCAATTTGCTCAAGATTTGCTCAAAAGTTGCTCAAAAGTTGATCAGTAAGATAAAGAAATGGCAATGATGGCAGGGGGACTATTCAACGCACTTGCGTTCGCAGGTGCGGGATTCCTTTTCAAACACCTTGAGGGAAACAAATATGGCGAAGAAATCAGCCGCCACAACCTCGCGATAGAGAAACTCACGCGGGACAGGGAACTGTGGAACGAGCAAGAGGTGGCTCACAGAGACAAAGTTGCGCGACTACGTCTCGCCTTGTCGGACGCGAACCACAGCATCAACGACACGAACGCGGCTCTCGACGTACTTTCCGCTACGCTTCGCAAGGCTGCAAAGTTCCACAAGGAACCAGAGTTGCGTGACTACTACACACCGTCATCGGAGATGAAAAAGTACTTGTCGGTGTCAGAGGGGGTGATGTTCGTTGGTGTCGGGTGGGTTGGGTACAAGGTGGTGGCAATTATGATCTAAGGACAACAAAGCACACCAACAAAACCATGTCACTCACAAAAGCAAGCACCAACTATCTAACCACCAGGAAATTGAAAGTCATCGCGAGAGAGCGGGGTGTTAGGCTAAAGCAAGCGGCAAAACACCGTGAGATTCTTGCAGCGTTGGGGATGGAACCTATCGTTATCCCAAAGAGATACGACCATTGTAAGACAAGGAAACTCGCCCAGGTCGTGGTCAAGACAAACGTGACCACTGGAGAAGAGACGAAGTTTGGGAGTATCTTATCGTTAGCAAAGAGCTTGAGTCTCTTTCCAGGGTCTATCACCTATCGGATAAAGACGGGGAAAAGTCTAGTCGTTGGCGACATTTCGTACACGTTTCGTAAAGAGTGAGATCACTGTGCATTTGATTTTCCGATCAAAAATCAAATGAGGCTTAAAGACATAACCAACTCTTTAAAGAATGAATAGTTTTAGAGCTAAACTTAGCAAATGGACCAACTGGTTTGTTGACCACACACCAGAGTCGATAAGGACGGGGGTCACCTCTGCCTTCACTTCTCTAAGAGAGAGGGTAACCTCACTCTTTGAGACGGTCGAGCCTGAAGACGTGTTCTTTAGCGCGCAAGAGCCACCAGAAGACGTATTCCACGACGCTGAAGACCAAGTCATTCATAGGTCAGAGACGGCACTTTACGGTTTCTCAGACACGTTTACGATCGACACACCTGAGGGAGTTGGTCCACAAACGTTTTTGGAAAACTCGAAGGCGCCTGTGATTGATCTTTGGAGTTACGAAGTGAAAAAGAGAAAGGGACACAAAACCAAGCTCATCTTGGAGTGTGTCATGGTGAGAGCGACAGACGACGGAGACGTAGAGGCGACTGCACACTTTCACTCACTCACATCTATCATGGTACCTGGAACCGACTTGGACGAGATCTACCACGCAATGGTGGGAAAGATCTTGGAGAGTCTCGCGACGTACTTGAAGAGAGGGAGTAGCTGGCGAGTGCTACGCGTCGTAAAGCTAGACGTGTACATTGACACGTTTGCACCAATTAGTGGGTCGTCATACATTCCTACGCCAGACGCGTTGGCCAAGAAGAAAGCCGTAGTCAACGTCAAAAACGAGAACGATCATGAGTGTTTCAAGTGGAGTGCGACTGTAGCGATGATGGCCGAGAGAAAACACGCAGAGAGACTCGACGAGGCTACGAGAGAGTTCTCAAAGAAGTTCGACTGGACGGACGTCACATTCCCAACACCTTTGAGTGATATTAGAAAGTTTAGCGCGAGGAACAACACCCCCATAAACGTGTTTGCCTACGAGCGGGGGACTGGTGTCTACCCTCTCCTTATCCAAGGGAACGGTCGCGAGACGATCAACCTCTTGTACATTACGGAGCAGGGTGAGGGTGACAAAGTCAACTCTCACTACGTTTGGATCAAAAACATGAGCAGAATGGTCTCCAGCACGATCAACAAACACAAAGGAAAGAGACACCTCTGTTACAGATGTATTAATAGCTTCAAGACATTGGAGAGTCTAGAAAAACACGACGAATACTGCTCTAACGTTGACACCATCAGGACTCAGATGCCAAAGTGGGGGTCTACCTTGGAGTTCAAAAACCACTATAAAAAACAAGACGCACCTTTTGTCATCTACGCGGACTTTGAGTCCTTTCTTGAACCTATTGAGGGACCAACCAACAACCCAAAGAAGAGCTCGACAACACAGTACCAACATCACACACCCTCAGGTTTCTGTTATCACCTGAAGTGCTTCGACGACACACTACACTGGGAAGAGCCACACCTATTCACCAAAACTAGAGACGACGAAAATCTGGGGGAGATCTTCGTGAAGAGTCTTGAGGAGACGACAAAGGACATATACAACAAGTTCAAGGACACCAAACCAATGGTGTTCACCGCGCAAGACAAATGGGTGTACGAAAATACAAAGGTGTGTTGGATATGCGAGGAAGACTGGTCTAAGGAAAATAAGAGTGGTGTCCTAGACCACAAAGTACGTGACCACTGTCATTTGACAGGGAAGTTTCGTGGCGCTGCACACAACACTTGTAATTTGAAGTACAGACTACCAAAGTTTATTCCCGTGGTGTTCCATAACTTGTCGGGCTACGACGCGCATCTTTTCGTGAAAAGTCTTGGTGTGACTGAGGGAAGAATCTCGTGTATTCCAAATAACGAGGAAAAATACGTCTCATTCAGTAAAAACGTGATCGTAGACTCTCACATAGACAAGACTGGTAAGGAGATAAACATCACAAGGGAACTCAGATTCTTAGACAGCTTCAAATTCATGGCTAGTAGCCTAGACAGTCTAGTTAAGAATCTCAACAAGACGGACTTGACAACGACAAAGAGGGTGTTTGGTGAAGACTTTGACCTCGTGAGTAAGAAGGGTGTGTACCCCTATGAGTATATGACTGGATTGAAGAAGCTTGACGAGACAGCGTTGCCACCAAAGGACAAGTTCTACTCTAAGCTCACGGACAGTGATATCACTGACGAGGAGTACAACCACGCTAGGAACGTGTGGAAACATTTTGACATGACAACCATGAGGGAGTACCACGACCTATACTTGAAAACGGACGTGATGTTACTCGAAGACGTCTTTGAAAACTTTAGGAAAGTGTGCAAAACCCACTACGGGTTGGATCCAGCCTTCTACTACACCTCACCCGGACTAAGTTGGGACGCGCTACTAAAGATCACTGGGATAAAGCTAGATCTGTTGACAGACATAGACATGCTGTTGATGGTCGAGGCTGGAATTCGCGGTGGAGTCTCGACCATCACGAAAAGACACGCCAAGGCAAACAATAAGTACACGGGCTATCTTAAGGAAAAAGGTCTCGTCGATCCCCATGAACACGACATGACTAAACCAAGTGTCTTTTTACCCTATCTAGACGCGAACAACCTTTACGGGTGGGCGATGAGTTTACCTCTCCCAACAGGCAACTTTAAGTGGAAGACAGACTTTAGAGACTGGCGAGACGTACCTTGTATCTTGGAAGTAGACTTGGAGTACCCTGAAGAACTCCACGACCTTCACAACGAGTACCCTCTAGCTCCTGAGCGAGTAAAGGTGAACGGTGTAAAAAAGCTTATCCCAAACCTCGACAACAAGACTAAATACGTGCTCCACAAGAAGAACCTAGAAATGTACCTTAGACTTGGGATAAAACTAACCAAGATTCATCGCGGGATCTCGTTCGACGAATCCGCTTGGATGGGAGAGTACATTGCACTCAACACAAACCTAAGGACAAAGGCGAAGAACCCTTTCGAACAAGATTTCTTCAAGCTGATGAACAACAGCGTCTTTGGAAAGACCATGGAGAACATTAGAAACAGAGTGGACATACAGTTGGTGACAAGTAGAGAGAAGATGAGAACGCTAGTCACAAAACCAAACTTTCACCATAGGTCAATTTTTGACGAGAACCTGATAGCCGTTCAGATGAAGAGGACCAAGGTGGTATTCGTCAAGCCGGTGTACCTGGGGATGAGTATCTTGGACCTCAGTAAGACGTTGATGTACGAGTTCCACTACGACTACATCAAACCAAAGTACGGTGAGAAAGCTAGTCTGTTGTTCACAGACACAGACTCTCTCATGTACGAGATTCGCACAGACGACTTTTACAAAGACATTAGTGCAGACGTAGAGGCTAGGTTTGACACGTCCGCCTATGGAAAAGACCACCCCTCTTGCATCCCAGTCGGGTTTAACAAGAAGGTGTTGGGGATGATGAAGGACGAGAACTCTGGCGAACAAGTCTTGGAGTTCGCGGGGTTGAGATCTAAATTATACGCTCTCAAAACACTACGCGGTGACGCGAAAAAGTGTAAGGGCGTGAAGAAGAGCGTCGTCAAATCTTCGATCGTGTTCGAGGACTACAAGACTTGTCTGTTCTCTGGAGTAAGTCAGACAAGGTCAATGAACACGTTTAGGTCAAGGAAACACGAGATCTACACAGAGGCTGTGAACAAGACCGCGTTGAGTAGCAACGACGACAAACGGTATATTTTACCCGATGGAGTGAACACGCTAGCACTTGGTCACTACAAGATCATGACGAGAATAATTTTCGAGGACGAGTAAGTTGACCAAAGTTTTGATTGACAGGTGCCAATCAAAAGAAAAGGGGAGGGGCGTCGTGAAAATAAAAAGTCCCGTCTAATTTCTTGTAAGTTTTGTTACTCGAAAAAAAGGGGGATTTTGAAAAGGAGTGACCATTTAATCAGGGTTTAATCAGGGGAAACGGGGACATACTCGAGAAATGACATAAAGGGGGGGAGATGGGCTAGAACCCGCCGATTTACACTACTTTGTATCTGCTGTGATTTTTTCCCAACATGACGATTTGGCTTGTACCCAGTCTCTCGAGTCTCGACTGCTGGCCGCACAGACTCGAGTTCGCGCGGCCAGTAATAAAGAGCCTGGGTACGAGGAAAATTTTGCGTTTGGCCTCTTTTGGTCGCATTTGGCTACTTTTCAAACGACATTTGGCTCCGAGCATGCGCAGAAGCCTACCAACCCTGAACACAATTGCTCTATTTCAATTGAGGATCGTGTTCAATGAAGAGCAGCCACTTCAGTCATCATGTATGACCTAAAACTAACCCTAATTAAACCGCTGCATTTACATGAAATATATTATTTGCCTTTGTAGAAAAAGACATGTGAAGGCAGTGAAGCCAAAAAAGTTAAGCTTGTTTCATAGCCAGAAATGAGCGACATCTGCGTCCCTGGGCACAACAATTATTGTCAGCGGAACTCGGATTGAGACATGCGTATTCGAGACGAAGCAGAAAATCTTCGATTTCGTTAACTCACAAATATGGCAACTAATTTTTTAAAGCAGAAAGGTTATACGTGGAAAGCAAAGGAAAAGGAAAAGGGGTATTATGCTGACGCATTAGACGGCAAACGAATATTTAAAGAACGGGTAGAAGCGAAGCAGCAATGTTTGCCTAGTGATTTTATCGTTGAGAGGATAATTTCATCGCGAGGGAGAGCAAAGGTAAGAACAAAATTGAATTATTTTCCAATTGTTTGAAATCCTGAGCTACAGTATGTTGACCACAACTAATGTTATTTTAATAGAACATTGAATACCTGGTAAAATGGGCAGGATACAATATGGCAGACTGCACTTGGGAATCAAAACGAAACATTCCTGAACATTTAATAAGGTTTGGCAGAAATATATTTTATTTTATTTACATTATTTACAACATTAACTGTGTTATTCGTTCATACTATTACTATATATTCAAACAAAATGACTGATAGTAGTGCCCTAATTGTATGCATCTTGATTTATGCTTTAGAGCCTTGTATGACAATCCTGAAATTGAAGCTGACAGAATAGAAATGTTCAAGATGAAGTTTCTTCAGGAAGTAAAGTCAAAGCTTCGATCCAAATGCCTGGATCCAATGTTTACAGTGGAGTGCGACCATGATATATTTAGATATCTGGTTAGAGAGAAGGGATATCCATCTAATGTACCAGGAGCAACGATGCTAGATAAAGACGACTTTGTCCAATTTATGCTTCCATCTTCTTGGTATTACACGCTCAACAAAGATGGTGATGGTTAGTGTGGAATTTCCAGTGCGGGCTAAGCCAGTTCTAAAAAGGTCGAGAAAAGATTTTTTTGTAAACAATGATGGCAGTTTAATTCAATCGCCAACATACATATTTGAAATGGCAACATTTTATATTACAAAACGACCATGTTCAAAGGACAGCATAACAACATATCAACTTAATTAAAAAAAGATCATTACAGTGGATTCCATTGAATGCAAAACAGCTATTGTTTACAAATACAGGATCAATTTCAAGCCAACATTCAAAGTGTTTCAAAATACTGTTTGCAAAATATGTCTAACCACAGTTCGATAAACACCTTGAATATTGGGCATGCCCCTTGGAAACATTTAAAATTGACTTGGCAATGTCAAAATTAATAAATGCACCAAGGGGTTTTGCAGTGAAACACAATAGGCTGTAATGTAGAAGGGACCTCAACTTGTGACCGGTTGATGGGGTTTAATGACTGCACTCACTCTGATAATAGAGTGATTCAGATTTGACTTACACTTTGGCCTAATATGTGTGTGTGATTGATTGGTTCATCGTCATGTAATCGTAGCTGTAGTGGAAGTAGTAAAATCTGGACCTTGCTAATATAAAACTTACAATGGATCACTTAGACGTGGACGTTTTCTCCTTTCCTCAAAGATCCTTTCAGTCCAGTATGTATCATCATGCTTGGTGTATGTCTGTTGTCTTTTTTCATACTCTTTTAGACTGTCAATTCGTTTTAATGCTAAAAGCGAATCTTTGCAACCATCAAGCTTGTTGCATTTCCTGTGGTATACAGAACGCACCACGTCATTTGTTTTCTCCACACCTTGCCCAGTAAATACTTTAACTCCTTTGTCATCACACATAAATTTGGGTACATGGTACACAAGAAGGTGTATATATGGAGTTATGTTTGTCTTTGCATATCCCTCTTCTTTGTCTTTCAGCGATAAAAATAGCTTGACCCAGGAATTTGCCTGAGGTAACAGACAGAAAAGAATATTTATATTACATTATATGCAGGGTTACATTATATACATGCTGTGTTGCATTACATTAGCTAGATATGAACTTAATTAATGAAATACCTCAGATTTTCCCTACCTAATATTTCTAAATGGTTGAATGAATATATTTTTACATATATGCTTCTTAGTTTTAAATCAGGCATTACCTTTGCAAAAAACTCATCTTGATTTTCTCTTGTTGGTGACCAAGATGATAGTACCTTGTACAGTGCTTCAAATTCCTTTTTGTTGGAAATAATAGAATAGTAATTATTAGAGTTATTTTAATGCCAGTGTACATACTCAACATACATTTGACATGCTCCCTAGTTCTTTTATCATAACAGTTAAAAAAAAGTTGTTAAAATGCTGTATTTTATATTTACCTGCCATATTTTCTTCACTGTCTCACATGTTTCTGGAATGAGGACTTCGTCAAATTTCTCTGGCAAGCGATTAAGAAGTTGCTTTTTCTCTTTACCTGTCATGCTCCTCCAGTCATAGTTGCTGGTCTTCTTTCCTTTGCCATCTAACTTATTCCAAACTGTGAAAGAAATGCCAACATCATTGATTGCCTTGACAAGAGATTTCAAGTGAAGTCCTTTCGGTTCATTCCCTTTCTTGTTTTTATCATCTCTCAGGTCCCACATCACAGTATTAGTAATGAGATTCCTCTCTAAGACATCTGGTAGAGAAAATAGATCTATTTCATTTAAATGGTTGGCAGGGGATTGGGAACTACCTTCCACAAAACTAGAAAAATATATTACTATAGGTAACAAATGTACAACTGAGTCAACTGGGGGGAGCTAAATGCAGAAATTACAGTAGTGCACAAATATTTACCTGTGATTCTCAGCAGAAGGTGGAGCTCATCAATCCTGACATTACCAAGTTTGATATTTAACAATGGAGGATCAATGCAACCAAATTTATCCTTCTTTTTCATGCACAGATTGAGCAGATCCTGAAGGGTTCTTTTCATCTCTTCACTCCAGTAATACCATTCCGGTTTTGACATATCCCATCTACAGATTGTATAAAATAAATATATTAACCCATTAATCACAAGTACTATTATACTCTACCACTGACGAGTAAAATCGTCTGGCGTGAGACAGAGTAAATACTAAAGTAGGGTGCATTGCCCGCTAATGGGTTAACATATATAATTATACCAGCCAATAGGTGATAGATGCTTGTTATAAATTCTAAAAGATATTAATTCTAACTTGCCTTTGATCCTTGCTAATCTTACAATAGATGCAGGCATAGATGGAGTTGGCAGCATTCATACCAAGCATTGCCAGCAAAAACTAATGAAAAACGGTATATAACAAATTGTTAAATATACCTAACTGGCGGCTAGCATGTCAATAAATACACAAGAAATGTTCAACCGACTTGTCTACTTTATTAAAATTAAATGCTAATAATATTTTTAACATTGAAAGGTTGAATTATAATATTAGAGCTTATGAATATGATCCTGACAATATGGGAAATTAAACTCATCAAGGTGGGATGGCATGCTTATATGGACACAAACATTGCCATGCAAGATGAAACCATAAATTAACCCATTAACCACCAGACTTGTACTCTTCCATTGATGAGTGAAACCGTCTGGTGTTAGACAGAGTAAATACTAAAGTAGGGCACATTTATGCGCATTGCCCACTAATGGGTTAAGGTGCTTGAGGCATACATTTTTTAAGAAAAATCATTTAACCTGCTCAGTTTATCCGGCCTATCTGGAATAGAGTGTCTTTGGCCCTTGGCATATTTCCTCAATCTTTATACCTGTACCTTGTAGTCTCCTCCAAGAAAAAAATCTAGCTGAATGATTTCTCCATCAATTTCAATGGCGCTATCTGCAATAAGCTGGTTGATCTCTTCAAAAACATCTTTGAAAGATATGGCCATACTATCATAGCATTCCTTCCCACATATTATTGCAAATGCATGATTCCCTAAGTCAAAACAATTATTTTTCAGCACACAGATAACTTTTGGGGTGCTCTGGAGTTAATGCTCCCCAAGAATTTTTTTATATCCTGAGGGCATGACATTTTCAGGGGCAGAGCAGCAAATTAACAGGCGGTGCTAGAAAGTGATAATTTACCTTTTGTCGACATAACTTCCTTTTCATCAGAAAGAAGGGCAAACGACATAACAATATAGTTGGAGACCCTTGATATCTTTGCACCATCTCCAGAAATTTTTACTGCTTGACAGGTTATTTTACCTTCAGCAATCTGAAAAATCAATGGAAGCAATTTCCATCACTTGAAGGTTCTATTAATCAAACAATTCTTACAAATATATACACTAATCACTTGGATCATCTTGATACACCATCAAATCACCATTACCTTTCTGTTAATTATTATAAATACCTACTTTTTCTCTAATTTTCCTTTTAAGTTCCTCTTTGAAACTCATTTGGGCCCCAACCAGATCTCCTGGGGTTCTGGTGATAGTAAAGGAACTATTAATATCAGCTCTGCATTGTTTCACCATGTAACTCCTTGGCAAGTCATTTTCTTCTTCACATAGGGCATGGTAAGCAGCATCGCCAACACAGAACCGATCGAGTATGTGGAGAACTTCTTTTATTCTTATTTTCTCATCTTCCGGCAAATTTTGGTACCTCGACACCTTCTGGGCTCTGTTTATACCAGGGCTGATATCCACTTGTTTACTATTGGCATCTTCAACAAAAATTGAACTTAAAGTGACACCATACGATTCGAGGAACCATAAAGCTCTTTCTGCTTTTGTCTTCAGTTCGTGTACTTTTCTCAGCCGTTGCCGTGTTCCAACTTGGTCAATTTTGCCAGAAGTATTTTGGACGTTTCTCGCACAATTTTGGCAAACATTTTGGGCATTAAGATTTTCAAGATTGCCCACCTGCTTAGACAATATTGAATTTTGCTCCTTCAACAGATTCTTTTGGACAACACACAGTGCTAAGTTATTTTCAACCACTTTGTTTTTTTCTTTTGCCTCGATTAACTCGGAATAAAATTCCAAGCATGTTGTTTCAAGCTCCTCAACTTCGTCTTTGTGTGTAGCCTTGCCCTCAGTGTCATCCATTAATTCGGTGTCTAGTTTATTAATGCTACAAATATCCTCCTCACGGACTGTTATTTTTCGAATCTTCTTCAATAGTTCTGCCTTTTTTCTCCCCGTTTTTCCGCGACAATCTCGCAATGCAAGACAGGCGGCATCATTAATACGTTTCTCCAAATTACAACTTTTGAGGATTCGAAATCGCAGCTCTTTAAATTTATGAATCAAATTTACATATGAATGAGCTTGACCTTTTGCCTTAAGGTCGTGCCAGTGAAGCAAAAGTTTCTGAGGAACCTCCAACACAAAGTTAGGCTTTTTATTTTCCTTGTCGTTTACGTCGCTAGCACCCTCAGAAAAAGTTATGTTTAGATTAAATTTGAGATTTTCAGCCATAATACATCGCTTCTCGCGCAAAAACACCAAATTTCCCACTTCCATGATAATACCGCTGACAAATAATCAACTTCGCGGGCTCATAATATTTTATCATCGAGCGAAGAGCGAGTTTCACCGGTATTTAGCGATAGAAGACATGCGCGTTGGACGTTTAGAAGCATGTTATCTAAGACAAGCCCGAATGAGCTTCAAAACAATACCTTTTGGAGAAGAAACTACCGAAATCTCACCGAGTTATGGCCATTTTAAGCAAAACAAAGTCGTTTAGCGGACATGGATGCTCTAAACCACCTTTAAAACAACTAGGCAGGGACAAGGGAAGGTAAGGTAATATTTTATCGTTTTTATATCATTCTAAACCGTAAGAATCCCATCTTGCCGGAACAAGCTTCGCATGTAGGAGTTTGTGTTGTTTATAACGTGCAGCGAAGGTTTTTCGCAGGGAATTTTGCGGCTTTTCATGCTTGTTGTTAACTAATCTACTACGATCTCACCCGTAATAGTGTTGAATTTCTCGGGGACAAGGTCTATCGGCATCGACATTGCATAATTTTAGGCTCATTTTGTTCGCAAGCATTTGTTTGCCCGAATTCGATCTTCGCATTTCAAGAATCGTAGTTTATTTCGGCATTTGTAATACAATTTACTATAAATATTGGGAGTCGGGCGGGTATTGCGTAAACACTAAGTCGCTCATTTCTGGCTATGTGCTTCTTTATCTCTTGGAGTTGGAGATCTGGCGTCGAAAATGTTGCGTCAAAAATATGCTATTGATTCCACACAAACGAACGACCAATTAAACGAACCAAGCACAATACTAAATTGCTGCAGCCAGCTGTTGTCAAAAATATCAAACAAACCAGACACTAAATTGCAGGATCGAGCTGGGGTAAAAAATGTCGCTTAGAAAAGGACTATTGACTCTGAACGAACGAACCGCGGTTTCATGTCGCACGAAACCGACAAACCGTCTCTTTTACAAACGCCACTTTGAAACAGCAAGACAAGTAAATTACAATTACAATTGCATAATAATACTTGTAATGTGAAACTCAGCATGTAGTTTAGGGCGAGTCCATCAATACCATTCACTGAATCGAAATACAACCAATAATTAGATTACAAAAGTAAAGATCGTTTTCGAAATAATATTCGACCAGGCACATGGCATACAAATTATTACTTCCAAATATTGGATTTATATCCTTACATTGTAAAATCTGATAAACGTCTTCAGGAACCTGCTTCGCCTTCAAGAGGTTAATGAGTTTGGACGTGTTGACTTTATTGAAATCCATTTCTCTCAATATGAAATTACACTGTAGCTGAAGCTTTCAAACACCTTATCACAAGAACAGACTCAAGGAAAAAGAGGATCAATTTGCAATTTCTGCATGCTGTGTGTTAATTCTATAATGCACACAGTCATACTTGTTCATACTGCAACATCACCCCCACCTTATTGGAAGGCATGGCCTCATGCCGTTAATTCCTAAGAATAAATCTCAATTCATGCATCCATGCTAGTGGTCTAACAATTGTAACCGACCCCAAAACAAAGGTCCTAATTACCCTTTGGCAAACGTTTTCTTGAGAAATGAACCCCCCAAAGCTATAGAATATATCAAAGGAAAGTTAAATGATCTATTTACAACATACGTACAGCTTTATTCCGGTAGCTAACGTAGTTCTCTTCAAAAGCGCGGATAATCGAACATGCCCAAAAATATAATTTTCGTAATACGGATACCATCTTGTAAACAAAAACACGAACTTTCGGTTGTCTTCGACGAACGTTTTCTTGAGAAATAATCAACTCCCAAAGCTACAATATATATTAAAACAAAGATAAATTATCTGTTTACAATATGCGTACAGCTTATCCGGCTAGCGAACGCAGTTTTCTTAAAAAGAGCGGATAATCGAACATATTGTAACGTCTTAACAATCACAGATCCAGTGGGCTGGTACGAGTGCCTTGTATTTACTCGTCGGCCACTTCCTTATATGGAATACGTACTAGAAGTACATATGGAGGAATCCGAGCCAGAAGAAATAATTAAAAGCTGGACATCTGCCCCATCCAGAAGAGTTCCCCCAAGATCATTATGGCAAGCGGTTTCCTATTTGCGTTTTGAAGTATAAGAAAAAAATGGAGAATACTGTATTCATGAATGTCTGAGTAGTATAGAAAGTGGGGCTACCAGCGCATTTTTCCATTTTTCGTGTCTCAACTTCTTTTCTCTGGAGAACGCAGCACTTTTTCCGTTTTTGTATTCCACATATAACTCTCGAGCAAATATGTGGAATCCAAAAACGGAAAAAGTGCTTAGTTCTCCAGAGAAGTTGAGACACTCAAATGGAAAAAGTTCGCTGTTAACCCCACTTTCTAGCCTACTAATAGACGATGTGTCACGTAGTTTGGGGAGTCAGAGACGTGTCTCAGCTAGTAGGCTACAGAGTGAGGTGTCTGGACGTGGCGCTAGACGTGAGGCTGCCGTGGGTGAGGATGTCACTCGTAACAAGACTGTGTCAAGCAATATTACGCGTGATCCTGGTGTGGGCTTTATTTCAACTCGTGAGTTGAGTGGGGCTCATGATTTGAAAGGGTCTAAAGACTTGGCTATATTAAATAATAAAACGACTCTTATGAAAAAGTCTGAACATAAACGTAACCCTATTGTGGGTGGTGATGTCGCTCGTAGTGATACACTATCGAGTGGTGGTGCACGTGATCCTGCTATAGGTTCTGGTAATTTAGTTATACCGAATGTTAAGATGAGTTTTTTAAAGAAGATGTCTGGCTATCTAGCTGATGCTAAAGCGTTAGGGTATGAGTGGATGGATCTTATTAGAAGGGTATCTAGAGAGAACGTCATTAGTAGAGTCATCAGAGTTAGGGAGGTCAGAGAAGTTCGAAAGGCTAGTCGTGATCTTAGACGATATGTGCGGAGGTCACGACTAAGTCAGGAGACCTCAGACAAAGAGTACAAGAGAATCACTTGTCTTATTGCTAAGATGAAACGTCCTACTGTAGTACAAAGGAGAGTTGCTCTCAAAGGGTACACCAAGTCGTATAGTGTTGAGGTGATCGACAATAAGGATCCATTAAAACAACTAGTCAAGACTAGAGGAGTAGTGGGCTCAACTTTACAGAAAGAGTTAGAGAGACTGAAAGGTTTAAAGTTTTCTGAGACGTTGAAAGTAACTCTAGAGAAAGAGATTGGTGACAGAGAGTCTGTGTTTAAGACAGCCTTCTTCAATAGTGTAGTCAAAACAGTGACTAGTAGTGTTGATATTAGTGGGACTACGAGACAAGCTAGTGAGGAGATAGTAAATCGTGTAGCTGTATGGTTGTCAGAAGGGTCTGGGTGGGTTGTAGACAGTGTTAGTGACCACTATATTAATGTGGTAGTGTATAAGCCTCTTAAAGGATCGAGTTATATTGAGCTACCATTAGAGTTGAGGAACGCGTCGAAAGGTTTGATTAATATAAAGAACAACGATGACAAGTGTTTTATGTGGTGCCACGTGTTGCATAAGTGTCCTGTAGGAAAGGATCCGCAGAGAGTGTCGAAGCACAAGAAGAACGTGGGTTCTGTCAATTATGACGGAGTGAGATTTCCAGTGGATACGAGACAGTATAACAAGATTGAGAGGCAGAACGGTATTAGCATCAGCGTGTTTGGGTACGAGGACAAGCAGCCATTTCCTATCTACGTTTCTGAGGAGAAGTGTGAGGATCATATGGGCCTGCTGCTAATAACGAATGGTGTTAAACGACACTACGTGTACATCAAAGACTTTGGTAGGTTTATGTGCGGTCAGTCTAATCACAAGTGTCGCAAGAATTTCTGTAGGTTTCTAGAGAATCATAAGGAGGTTTGTATGGTGGTAAATGGTAAACAAGCTATCAAGATGCCAGACGAAGAAGACAGCACTCTTGAGTATGAAAACTTTCATAAACAATTAGAGGTACCATTTGTAATATACGCAGACTTCGAGGCTATCACAGAGAAGGTCGACAACGTTACACCACTCACAGGATCGTACACTAGTGAGTACCAAAGACACACGGACTGTGGGTATGGGTACAAAGTAGTGTGTTGTTACGATGATAAATATAGTAAACCAGTAGAGATGTTTCGAGGTAAGAACGCGGTTAGGAAGTTCATGAAAAAGATGTTAGAGGAGGTTAAATACTGCAAGAAAGTTAGAAAGGAGCATTTTAATAAGGACATGGTGTTGACCAGAGCTGATAAGGTTAACTTCAAGGAAGCGACTAAATGTCATATTTGTGATAGGAAATATAGAAGGGGACAAATGAGAGTTGGAGATCATTGTCATATCACTGGTAAATATAGAGGTTCAGCACATCAGTTGTGTAATAGGAACTATAGACTGACTGATAAGATACCTGTCATATTTCACAATCTAAGAGGGTATGATAGTCATTTCATAATGCAAGAGATAGGTAAGCTAGGTCAGAAAATCAACGTCATACCAAATAATATGGAGAAATATATGGCATTCATGTTAGGTAAACATCTAGTGTTTCTAGATAGTTTCCAATTCATGAGCTCTAGTCTAGCCAACCTAGTGAACAACCTACCAAAGGAATGTCTAAAGTACACGTCTGAACTATTTCAAGGTGAGGAGCTAGAGTTGGTGTCGCGAAAAGGTGTGTACCCATATGACTATATGGATAGTTTCGATAAGTTTAACGAACTTGAGTTGCCGTCAAAGGAGAGTTTCTACAGCATCCTAAACGACGAGCATGTGTCAGACACAGACTACGAGCACGCTCAAGAAGTGTGGGAGACAATGGGTGTGGAGAATATGGGTGAGTACCACGACTTATACCTAAAGTCTGACGTATTACTACTGGCTGACGTGTTCGAGAACTTTAGAAGAACGTGTAAACAGTACTACCAGTTAGATCCTTGTCATTACTTCACATCACCTGGACTATCGTGGGACGCTGCTCTAAAGATGACAGGAGTGGAACTAGAGTTGATGACTGATATTGACATGTTTCAGTTTATTGAGAAAGGAATGCGGGGTGGTGTCTCCTGTATAACACATAGACACGGAGAAGCTAATAACAAGTACATGAAGGGGTATGATAGTAGTAAACCATCGAAACATATCGTATACTTAGATGCGAATAACCTTTATGGTTGGGCTATGTGTCAGTATCTACCGACTGGTGGGTTTGAGTGGGTCGAAGGTTTTGACATCAACAATCTAGACGAGTATAGCGACGACTCAGACAAGGGGTTGATACTCGAGGTTGATTTAGAGTATCCAGAGGAGTTACACGATCTTCACAACGACTATCCTTTAGCCCCTGAGAGGATGAAAGTAAGTAGTGATATGTTGTCAAACTATTGTAAGACAATCCAAAACAAGTTTAAGATATCTGTGGGAGAGGTTGCAAAACTTGTACCTAACCTAAACGGTAAGAGTAAGTATGTCGTTCATTATAGAAACCTACAGTTATACAAAAGTTTGGGAATGAAGGTTAAGAAGATACATAGAGTACTTCAGTTCGATCAGTCACCATGGCTCAAGCAATATATCGACTTTAATACAGACAAGAGAACCCAAGCGAAGAACGACTTTGAGAAGGATTTCTTCAAGCTCATGAATAATAGTGTATTCGGAAAGACTATGGAGAATCTACGAAAGCGTGTGAACGTGGAGTTAGTAACAGACAAGGAAAAACTGAAGAAACTAACGTCAAAACCAACCTTTGTGAGCAGTAAAATATTTGACAATAACTTGGTAGCAGTTCACAAGATCAAAGGGATACTAACTCTAAATAGACCAGCATATGTAGGTATGTGTATTCTAGACCTATCGAAGACATTGATGTACGACTTCCACTACAATAACATAAAAAAGGAGTATGGCAACAAAGCCAAACTACTATTCACAGACACGGATAGCCTAATGTATGAGATTGAGACGGAGGATGTGTACAAAGACATGTACGCTAACAAAGAAGTGTTCGACTTTAGTGGATATGACAAGTCATCTCCTTACTTCGACCCAACTAACAAGAAGGTTATTGGTAAAATGAAGGATGAGACATTAGGAGTCCCCATCGTTGAGTTCGTTGGTTTAAGGGCGAAAATGTATAGCTACATAAAAGAGGATGGAAAAGGTGGGAAGACTGCTAAGGGTATCAAGAAGAGTACCATTAGAAACAACATAAGACACGACAACTATAAAAGTGTCCTGACAAATGGTGAGCAAATGTCTCACATAATTAAAACTATTCGCAGCAAGAGCCACCAACTAGGAAGCTATGAAATAAATAAGATATCCTTAAGCTGCTTTGACGACAAGCGACATATACTACCAGACGGTGTGTCTAGCTATGCGTATGGACATTACAAAATAGTCCAGAACTAGCTGTTTAAATTTCTAAAATGTTTTTTAGTCTTGATGTGTTTATATTTAGAGGTCACGTGGTATGACTGATCGCATGTCTCACACACCCACTTGTGAGTTCTCATCCACTCTTTGGTTTGCGCTCTAGCTGCTACTAAAGCTTCTTCTTTGGTTTGGTAAATTTTTGGTCTTGCCATTATATATTACTATATATTTTATTTACCCACTCGTCGTAGTATGGATCTTCTCTCCCGTCCCAACTTAGGTCCTTGTATACTATGCTATACAGGTTATACTCAAATAACACCTTGACCTTACCAGGTTTGAGGTCGTTAAGACTACCTCTCAACTCTACACCTCTTCTAGAGCATATTCTTATGACATAGAAAATATACTTCGATATATTCTTGACAATCAACTTGTTTCTTTTAAGAGACCATACTATTTTTATAAAATCACTGACAACTGTTGGTATGTCACTCTCACTAACTAGTCCAGTCAACATTCTCTCTAGGCACTTACTGTAACTGTGAGCCGATTTCTTGTACATCCAAATATTAGGTACAAAGTTTCTCACGCGTCCGTAGGTAGTCTCTCCACACTTGTTACAACTAAATACACCATCTTCGATTTGGGTTCTGTGGTTACCACACTCACAACAGTATGTGGTGTCGTACCACTTTTTTGGTTTCGCGTCCCTACTCCCATTCTTGATCTCGTCCAATGTGTACCCTAATGTAGTACCACTCCACTTTTTTGATACAATCTCATCCAATGTATACCCAGCGTGGAACATTCTCATTGTACGTTCGTCAACCATCTAAGTTACCACACTATATATACCTTTAGATTATAGTGTGGTAACTTTGTGGTTGTCGGTTAGTGTCGCCCACTCACACTTTATTGTTGTGACCTGTTTTAGAGCGTCTGACAGTAACTGCTCCAACTCTTCTATCTGACGAGTTTGGTAAAAGAGTGTCTCTGTCAAGTTACGCTTTTTATCAAATTCCATAGCCATCTCCTTCAAAGTTTTAGTGCTCATTTCTACACTACTCTATATATTAAGTAACCTAAAGGTAGTCCAACAACTCCAACGAATACCATTTGATATTCTTTCATCTCATCTGAGGGTTTGTAATAGTCTGATAACTCAGGCTCTTTACTAAATGTCTTCCCATCATACTGTATCGTCAGTACTTGTCTTAGTTGATCCAGAGCGTGGTTCGTGTCGTTTATGTCTGCGTTAGCGTCTGACAACTGTTGTCTTAATTCCTGAATTTTGTCTCTCTGACGAATCTCGTTCTCGTAGAACTTTTCTTTCGCTCTTGCTAGACTTTCCAGTGCTTTGTTGTGTCTCTTTATCTCTGTCTCGTAGCCGGTGTGGTTTAGCTTGCTGAATATAAATCCAGCTCCTGCGAATGCTATAGCGTTGAACAAGCCACCCGCTATCACACTAGCCATTATGTATTACGTTAGATTATTTTGAGAACGGGTCAATAGGTAAGTATTTCTTGCTCTGCGCCCACTTAATGAGTAGCGTTGAAACGCCTACAGCAGTCGCTAACTTTAGGGTGCCCTTCACTGATTCAGGAGTGCCTAACGGTTCTTTTAGTACTTTCTTTGATGCCATGGATACGGCTACGGCTCCAGCAGTCACAAGAGCTGCGTCGTATAGCTCGTTCATCAGTTCTTTTCTGTCTATTGATGCCATATATTATACGATATGTTTTAATCGAGGCTGTCGAGTTTACGTGATGGTTTTATAACAACGGTCTTAGGTTCTTCGGTCACTACTTGTTTGTCTTGCCTCATCGTGTAATACAGTGAGCTAGCGGCTATAACCACTCCTATAGTGCCTATGATGTATCCGTAGTTAAAACTATCGTCCTCACTTATCACTCTCTCTCTCATCTTCCTCTCTTTCGCAGCTTTAGATATAGCAGCCAACCGTTTGCCTGCCTCTACTCTCTTAGGGTCTTTGACCTTTGTTGTCGACGTTATAATAGGTACGGACTCGTTGTCAGTCATGTATATTATACTTGATATCTCGTCACAGACCATCTCACAGTCATCTCACAGGTCGTCTCACAGATAGAGTATTCGATGAAAGTATCTTTGGTGATTATACAGTGTGGTTTCACTCTTAAATCTTCTATTACAGTACTCACACAGAACTCTGGAGTCTCATATATGTCTCTATGAAATGTATTATCTCATGTTGGTCTGAGGATAGTAACGTGTTATACCCTTGTGATCTTAGTCTCCTTAATACCCTCATCTGGTTATTCCTAATAATCCCATTACCTTTCGGTGTTTTGAACTCTATAGCAAAACCGTTGTATCTCTTATGTAGTTGTGGAGCTATCAAATCTGGTTGCCCACCACTGTAACCCTTCTTCCATCCATCTATTCTTTTAGTAGATGTGTCTTGATACTCTCCCAACCCTGGGATGACTATTGTTGGGTGGTACTCTCTAATGTACTTCACAATGTCGTAGTGTAAATCTGTCTCATTCATGATTGATAGTTGGTTATGTTGCGTGTACTGACCCGTCTTTCTAATAGATGGTAGAACTTCTGTGAATACCCACTCTTGAAACCTCTTGGCTGACTCTAGTTTTGATGAGAATATCAGAGCATATACTCCTGGTTCTGATATATAGACTGTACTTGGGTGTATATTTTTAAACCCCGTTGAAACGACGGGGTTTAAAAAACAATAATTTATCTTGTATTTGTCGTCTACGTGTTTTCTAATAGATTGGCTAGTGTCAGTGTAACCTAGCGTTGCAGCTACTGATTGTCCGCAGAACCATATATTGTCTCCTTCCTTGATAGTCGTGACTGACATGTCGTTATTTCTAAATATTTTAGTGATACTCATCACCTATACTATACCGTATGTTTTATTTTAAGGTTCAAAGTAGCAGTTCTCTTAAGAAAGTAACCGCTTAGCACAAACACATGATCTGACATAGACCTGTGTTTAGAGGGGGGCGTGATTCGACGCCTTTTGTGTCTCATATACTTTATTGTACCTTTTCACCATTCCGTTGATTGGTGGGCATAAGTCAGTCACATTATCGTCCAACACTTTAACGTCTGAGAGAAACGTTGACTCATTATAAGGAAGACCTCTAAGATACGATCTTAGTTGTGTCAGTATCTTTTTGTAGCTAGTGTGCGCGAATTTACAATGCTCCACTCTACTCGTCAGATTGGATTTAGCCAAGTAGCCTTGGATGATCACACCAGGACCACTAATACAAGCAATGATTAGAGGGTTAGCGGTTACCGATCCAGCTACAATTCCTACTGTCGTTAACCCTATGCTAGTCATGTTTAACGATAGTTTAATTTTCTTCAACCTCTTGTGTTTCCATTTGTAACAGGCTTCTAGTTTGTGGTAGTACGCGTACAAGCGTTTGAGCTCTAGCACCTCTGCCTCTGACATATCCTTTGATATGTGATTGAAAACAACAACTGATTTCTTCCTCATATATCTTAACTCACATCATATTCCTTCATCATATCTCTACCAACTAATATTATGTCTCGGCTCGTCATGTAACCAGAGACAATCCTCACACCGTAGAACTCTATCAAAGACGGGTACTTATAGGGTGCGAGTGGTATTTTTGGTCGATGCACTCCAAAGATCGTTACGTAAGGAGACCCTATCTCTTCGTAATTAGCTGTGAAGTCTGAGTCTGTTGATCTTATGTTATTCACCTTAACGTAGGAGTTACCCATCCGCCAATGTATTGATATCATGTGTCTCTTGGTGGTGTCGATGTTATTTGGGATTGTACATGTGTACTCCCTTGCTGGAGAGCCACCACCATATGATAATCTATCATTTTCACCTCCTTTGTACCCTATGTATTTGTCCCACGATCCATCATCGTTTGAGATAATCGCCTCCCAATCTTTCGTAGAAACCCTCGTGACTAACCTCACTACCATAAAAACGGATATGTCACAGTATTGCATACGTGGACAGTTAAAATGCACTCCAGCTTCAAACGGAATTGGAGCTAGTTCGGGGGATAGGAAGCTATGACCATTGCTAACACCAATAATAGGACCATACGATGGATCGTATTGTACTAACATGTTCGTTTTATCTCTAATGGTTTTCACTTTATTTGTTCCACTGTGGTATTCTACCATACTCACAGCGTGATTTGTGACGTTAAAATCAAATAGAACGTTATAGGACTGCGTTCTAAAGTATTGCGATAAGTATACGGACTCTAACACTTTTTTACTGATAGCATCCAAATCATCTTCTGGATCTGCTATGTTTTTGATTGCCCTGAACGCCATATCTATATCTCCAGACATCCTCCCACCGCTAACGCTTAACTTAGGGTCACTGTCTAGATGTCTCTTCGCTCTTCTTAATATTTTGTCGCTCTCGTAGTCTCTGTCCTCAAATCCATAACTTAGACTCATTATGTTATAACACATATTTACTTACTAAGTAGCCAGACACGGCCGAAACCACTAGAACTAGCCCCAACTCTGTCGTGTTGTCATCTGATGTCACCTCTAGACGACGTTCTTGGTGTGTCACCTTTGGTGGTTTGCCAAGTGTCTCTAGGTGCTCTTCCTGGTGTGTCACGTTTGATGTCACCAGACGATTCGTCACCTTTGGTTTATCAAGTGTCTCCAGATGCTCTCCACCTTCTTGGTGTACTTTCTTAGCCTCCGTCGTTTCTGTGTAGTTTAACCCACTATTCACCCCAAACTTCATACTCTGTGTGGCAGTCTTCAATAGGTTGTTGTACCCAGCAATTTTACTCTTGAGGATTACCACGTTACTTGGCATTAACCACGTAGACGGTGATAGCGCAAGATTTTGGACAACGTTAGTGTCTCTAATCGACTTGTTCATGTTGAGAATCCACGTTGACACGTCGTAGTTTATAACACTATCCTCCACCAACTTTCGGAACTCTTGTTGAGTCTCTAGACTACCTGCGGAATCACCAACGACTGACACACGTGTCCTCGCTTGTGCACCAAGTGTGGAGTAAACAAAGGCCTCTATGGACTGATTTAGGTATTGTCTCCCAATGTTGGTGAGAAGGAACGTATCGTTTGTAGTCGTTCTTAACGTCGTTAATCGTGAAGACTCTCTCCTCACCCGTTGTACCATCAGCAAGGACTTTACCCTGGTAGTAATGTTTTTTAGGAATCTTGTCTGTCTTACCATACAATTCTCCAGCGTCAAACTCTCTACTTATCGATCTCATACTCTCACTGCCTTCCATCCTTCTGAGAAGTCTTCTAACAGTAAAGTACAGATGAAACCTCATTACACTCGTGATAACAGGGTGAACTTCTTGTGAAGGTGACAAGTGTTGTAACGACACTCCACAACAGAAACTCGCACAATATGTTGCAAACACGACCCTATAGTAGCTCTCGTTGTCGTCCCACTCTGACTTTGTCTTTGAAGTGGTGATTTGTAATATTGGTAGCTTTGAGAGAAAGTAGTTCTTTTGATTAACGAAGACTCTAAAGTTATTCACTGGGTAGTTCAACACGTTTTCCGTTGGATAACCATCCCAAAGTCCCCAGTGGTTCTTGCGACCTTTTGATAGTGGTTGGATAGTTCCACCAGATAGCCATATTTTTGGAAACTTGTCGTCGTGACCTTTTGGAGACTTGTTGTTGTGTAACCAAATCCACATACTCTTGTCGTTTTTGAAGGTATCGCTAGTTATGTTTGTGCTTATGATGTCGTTGTTTCTAAAATATATGTCAACGCCATTAACCTCACCATCTTGTGAGACAGTTGGATCGAACTCAAACTTACTCAAAGTGATGTCAGGGTACTTTTTCACTAGATTCAGCTTAGCCATGCGTATGGCGTTAGCTATCTCTTTTTGGTTAACTATCACTGGTTTGTTTATCGTTAGATACTTAGTATACTCTGGGTTACTCTTAAACCTACTTGAGTCTATCGAAACGTCACCAATATTAGTTTTCGTCACGAAGAATATATGTATATGCATATTGTCGTCAACGTCAAGAAAAAACCTATTCTTGTCAGCATAAGGATACTTTCTTTTGAATGCATCCATCATAACATACCGTACGTTATATGAGAGTGGTAGTATTTATTAGTGGTTCAACGAAAACTGTAGACCTACCAGAGTCAAC
Organism: Chrysogorgia sp. JL179-B06; assembly: GCA_035772405.1. Classification (NCBI taxonomy): domain Eukaryota; kingdom Metazoa; phylum Cnidaria; class Anthozoa; order Scleralcyonacea; family Chrysogorgiidae; genus Chrysogorgia; species Chrysogorgia sp. JL179-B06. The sequence goes on along the minus strand of JAYKKM010000404.1, from coordinate 579,055 downwards.
TCTAGCAACTAACTCAGACCCTTATGTATTGGTGAAGAAGGCAACCATCTTTTGGGACTACGTTAACGTAACCACAGCTAACAATAAGATAACTTATAACAGTAATAATCACGTTTTTAGTCCTGGGTACCACACCTTTAAAATGATCGCCGACGACTTGAAAGAGTTAGGAGACGTGAAGCTAGTGGCTAACAGACATGACTCGACGTGTACGATAACAACTGATCAACAAATAGAACTGTTTAGATTTGGACAACTTTTAGGGTTTGACGAAAACACTACAATAGCCACCACAAAAACCAGTCCCAACGTTGTGAACGTTAACAGAGGGCTGAAATACATACAAGTAACATCTAATATTGTGGACAGATCTAAGAACATAGTTAACGGTAGCAAAAGTGGTTGTGTCGCAGTACTGCCAATAACTAGCACGCAGACACTTAAGGGTTCTGTACAACATTTCGGTGTTGGGTCGAAAATCCCAATAAACAAAGGAGTCGTCAACCAACTAGAGTTTAAGATAACAGATCAGGATGACAACAGTATTAGCGTTGGTGAGGTGCTGTTAGATTTACACATCATGTAGTGTATATGGACGTAGAGCAAGAACTAAGAGATATTTACTACAACCCATCAACTGGTTACCAGTCTGCTGAGAGGCTGTACCAAAGAGCATTGGAAGACGGCCTAAGCGTTAGTAGGGTAAAGATAAAGGACTGGTTAAAATCTCAAGACACGTACACCAGGTACAAACCAGTTGTTAAGAAACACAAGTTTAGACAAACATTTGTTGACTATCTGGGTGAGCAGATACAGATGGACTTGGTTGATATGGGCAAGTACAAACACAAGAACAACGGGTACTACTGGATACTAACAGCCACTGAGATCCTTAGTAGGTATGCTTTCGCAATACCCGTCTATAGGAAAGATACTAAAAACATGACTAAGGCTGTCACAGAGTTACTAGAGAAGGCTAAGGTTAGATTTGGCGAGTATCCAAAGCTGGCTCAGTTTGACGACGGTAAGGAATTCTACAACGTTGGTGTGAAGGATCTATTGGATAAACACGACGTGAAATACAGGAAGTGGTCGATGAACCACAAATCGACACACCACAAGTTGACGACACCCCGCAAACTGACATAGACAAGAAACGAAACGAACTAAGAAGACTCTCAGAGGACGGTGAGATAGATCAATCCATCGCTTATCTCAAAAAGGCCTCAGCTAAAGTTATCAATAAGATCTATGAAGAATGGGAGGTAAAAAGAATGGAGAAAGCGAACATGTTCCTCTGTGACCTTTTAATAAGCAAGTTCGCCCACGCGTTAGGAGGGTTCAACGCTATCGAGTCACCTGAAAAGCTCGAAAACGAGTTGATTACTGACCAGCTATTAAAAAGAGATGTAGAGAAGTTTATATCATACGTATCCCCCTACCTCCCTTGTTTAGGGTTGTTATCAGGTGGACTGACAACTAGTAAACACGTATTTAGCCATATGGCTAGAGGGGAAATCCCCGAGGGGGAACCCCCGAATGAAGGAGACAGTTCTATCTAATTTACAAAACGACCTAAAGACATGAGCATATACTAACTTAATGAGTGTAGAACGTCAGGAGCCAGTGGAGGAAAAGACAGCGAGACTCAACAAAGAGTTGTTATTTATCTACCAGATTAGAGAGATCAAACGACAACTCTTCGCTAAGACTATCTTAGAACGTGAGGAACTAGACGAGAGGTTTAAACATACTGTACTCGGGAAAAGGATGACCAGTCACGACAGAGAGTTGCAGCTTCTACGTACTAATACTCGAAAAACTATTTTGGTAAACGTGTGTGGTGGTTTTCGAGTCTAATTTATTTCGTCTCGTTTTAGTAGTCTCGAAAGTGGTGGTAACAGCGCAAATTTTTCAATTTTAGTTGCGAAGCACGAAAAATTGAAAAATGCGCTGGTAGCCCCACTTTCTATACTACTTGTCTTGTTTATAGCCCCTTCAAAAATCTCTTGTCTACCATGTCGATTATTTTCACCCAGTACTGGTAACGACAGCCAAATGACCCAATCATCGCTAACATCAGCACAAGGCTGGGATGCTGGGAAAAAATGGAAACAGTTCCTTGCAAGAGCAGAGTTTATCTCACAAGAAATGCTATCTTGCATGGCGCGAGCTCGAAAGACGCATCTGGACAGGCAATGGCATTAATAAACTCTAATATATAATTTTCTTTAATTTAATAGCCTTTTATCCGAAGCAGCCATTTGACATAGTCCTGTTTCTTGGAGAGAGAACTGTCTTTTTGCAGGTCCTCATAACAAATTGGTGATTTGCATAACGGGAATTTCCTTGGCTTGCTGGAACTGTTGTCTCACTACGATCCTCTTTTGCGAGAGCATATTAGCAAGGTTGAAGAATCACAAAAGAAAGGCAAAAGGATGAATGCTCACTATCTTTCTGTTGACACCAAGTTCTTTCTGCGATCTTAAAAGAACGTGAAATTTTTCCGTGATGGTCCATCGTACACCTGATTCGTCACACACCGAGCAAACCACTTTCATCCTGCGATACCTTTCATGGCAATCAGATGGCGAATATGTAATTCAGGAACGTTTCCTAAAGTTTGTTGACTGCAATTAGAAGACAGGCGCTGACATTGTCGCATTTATCTTGGAAACGCTGAAGAACAACAATATACCTTTTGACGACGTCATGGAAAAGGCTACGACAACGCAGCCAACATGTCAGGGAACCTCAAAAAGGAGAATTCACTCTCAATCTTTGTAGAGCAGCAATTCAGCAGTGAGTTGCACGAAGGCAATAACCTTTTTTGGGATAGTTCAAACAGTATACAACTTGTTTGCACCCATCTGGCAAAAAGACGTCGATTCAACATTAAAAAAAGTTTGAAAACGCAAATTGATCGACGTTGTTTTCACGACGTCGAAACGTCGTTCCGAAACGTCGTTGAACGACGTGAAATCGACGTCGATTCAACGTCAATTTCACGACGTTGAAACGACGTCGCTCTTCGACGTCGATTTGACGTTGAAAACGCAAATTGGATCGACGTCGTTGAACGACGTGAAATCGACGTCGATTCAACGTCAATTTGATTTTTTCGGAATAAAAATTACCCCCGTTTTTTGGACTAAAACTAACCCATAAACTACCATCCCTGGGAGTTTAGGAGTGAGATTCCACTTTCGGAAGACCAACCGATGACCTGTACATACCACCCAGGCTTGCTTAACTTAACCTAACCTAAGGTTCCGCGACTAACCCGCTGCGCTACCCCGCCCCTCTTAAATATATAGTAATATTTATCGTATATTATGAATTAGCAAAAGCACTTACGAACTGCGATGGCCATTATTCTCGTTTTCAAATTTTAACCAATTTTTAATCGACGTCGATTCAACGTCGAAACAACGTCTGTTTCCGACGTCAATAACACGTCGAAAAGCATACGTCGAAACAATGTCGATGTTTGGTCGTGAACCAACGTGAAATTCAACGACTCGATATAGATGTCGAATCCGACGTCGATAGCACGTCGACAAAGCGACGTTGTATCGACGTCGATACGTCGACCGAAAATCGACGTCGAAACAACGTCGTGTCCTCAACGATGGGACATCCTACAACGCCGCATCTGTGGTTCTCTGCAACGAGGTGGACCAATGGAGTGGCAAGTGTCCAACCATTTGCGGCTCATTTACCAGGTATCAAATCAGCGTTAGATCTTCTCAATCTCAACCTGACCCCTAAGACGAGACGCAAAGTTAATGGCGCAATAACATGTGTCCTCTTTTAAATCTAAAACACTTGGCTTCACCTCGTGTTTTAGATCTGATAAAAAACTGCTGCAAGTGTTTTAAACTATACATAAACATCTGCTGATCGAACTGTCCAAAAAGAATTTCAGGCTGAATTTTTGCACCCTTCTACTGTAAATAAGAACCATTTTCAAATTCAAATCAATTGTCCATGCTGTAATATAAACAATGCATTGCCGCCTGTTTTGTAAGTCCTATAATAACAGGTGTTTACTGTATGATTATTGTAATAATTAGTCAGAATCACTGTCTTCATTTTGTATTCATTCATCATCCATAGTGCAAATCATTTTCTGTCAAAGTTTTCCAGAACTTTTTTCTTTCTTGTCTCGTATACATCAATATTGGAACTGAGACTGATGCCTTTCTGAGATCCCTGAACTTTTTGACAATTTTCCCCCAAACTTTTTCAATATCTGGTTGCCTTCAGCTGGTCAGGCAAGGGATCCTGCTCACTATGTTTCGTTGTGGGATGTACATTGAAAGCATCTCTGGAATGAAATGATTTCCTTGTAGTGCCAAATATGTCAATGTTAGCCATTAGCCTCTGCAGTATGGCCTACAGAAATATTAGGAAGAAATAATTAAGAAATATACTGTATGCATTTCAAAATTTTATGTATGCACATTTCAAAATTTAATGTATGCGCATTTCAAAATTTAAAATGAAAGTTGTAGCAAATTAAGGTTAAGAGGAAAAGATTGAACTAACTTTGCACTACGCAGCTTTCAACCCACTCATCTAAAGCAATTTTGTGTCCTTTCCCATTCAGGCTAATGGAACAGTTTCTCTTGAGTAATTCTCTTGTGGCAAGGAGCCAAACTGCGACAAAGTTTACAATGTGGACCATAGCTTCATTGTAATAATTGTGTTTATTAGACTGGGCAAAAAGAGGATGCATCTACTTATATTATTAATATTGTTACTGTAAAAGAGTGCAGTGTGATATGATTTTTAATGACTCTAAATGTCAATGTGGATCTCACATATTTGTTACTGTAGCAATTATTTTCATTACCATCTTCAAGGTATACTTCCCCAGTAACACCACAAACAGTGCACTCCAAAAGCTGTGCTCCCAATTTCAATGTGCTTCTTCCTATAGTATGTAACTGCCCTCAGATGACTCTGACTTCCCAGCTATAATCAAATAAAATTACCTGGTAATTGCAAGAATAAAATGATAAAAACATAAAGGGTTAACCAACTGCAAACAGTTATCATAATGTAATTACATTTGACACATGCAGTACTGTAACTTACCAATTCTACAACTCACTTTTGTGCAGCTATTAATAACCTTTGCAGATTTGGTACTTGCCGACCCACTATCACACAGTCTCTTTGAGCACTCACCTTCCGTTTTTCAACGAGGTTCTCCTCTAGAGCCAGGTTAGCTGTAACGTGTTTGAACAACAGATTCTGCTGAACTCTCAGCGCCGATTGCTTCAGGACTATTTGTACTAATTAACTCTGCTATGGACCGTTGTATCATCTCTTAAAAGGAAAACATTTTTACTAAGAGACTGTGTTTGGACTTTTGTGGAAAAACAAAGCACAAAAACAGATTGCCGGTTTAAGTTTAAAACAGCAACGGTTCAACAAGTGTGTAAGCAATTAGAATCGCTAAAACGGAAAAAATCAACTGGCTTGGATGATATACCGGCATATCTACTAAAGGACTGTGCTGGAGTTATTGCTAAACCTCTAACCCATATCATCAATAGTTCCTTGACTACAGGTGTGTTCCCTACTGACTGGAAACTTTCGAAATTAACACCGATACCAAAATCTAAACCACATAATTGCATTGAAAATTATCGTCCAATCTCAGTGATTCCTGCTATATCTAAAGTAATTGAAAAGCTCGTTCATCGTCAACTATCAACCTATTTAGAGAATAATAACCTCCTACACGAGAGCCAATTTGGTTTTCGCAAAGGACGCTTAGCAGCAACGTTATTTATTGATAATGTTAAAAGAAAAGTTGATGAAGGCAAAATGGTTGGTGCTGTTTTCATCGATTTAACGAAGGCGTTTGACACTCTTAACCATGGAAAACTTCTAAGTAAGCTAGAAAGTTATGGCATATTGGATAATGAATATCAGTGGTTCCAAGATTATCTTTTTAATCGAAATCAGCAAGTGTTGTATAAGGGTTGCTTGTCTACAGCTGGGAAAGTTACATCTGGCGTACCACAGGGTTCCATCCTTGGCCCCCTTCTTTTTATTGTTTTCTTCAATGAATTTTCATCCTGCCTTAAACATTCTAATGTCACCATTTATGCAGATGATACGGTTATCTATGTTGCTGGAAAAGATACCTTCATCATCGAAACTCGGCTTTCATCCGATATGAAATCAATTGCTGAATGGTGCGCCGAAAACGAACTGATCTTAAATACTAACCCTGGCAAAACGGAATCAATGTTGTTTGGTACCGCTAAGAACCTGGCACAACAACCGAAATCTTTGAATATAATATTTAGAAATCAGTTGATCAACGCTACAACGGCATACAAGTACTTAGGTGTTCATATCGACCATTCACTGAACATGAACTCCAACTTTAACACCATATATAAGAAGGCCTGTGGACGATTGAGATTATTACGGAAGATAAGACCCTTTCTTAACACAGCGGCAGCAAAAGCGATTTACCAAGGGATGGCTCTACCGATCCTGACCTATTGTGGGTTATTAAATTTGCATTTAAGCCAGACGAGAGAGGACAAACTTCTAGCATTTCACTACTGTGCAATGGATATTGTTACATCAAAAACTAATTATGAATTCGATATCAAATCACCTTCCATTATCAATCAAATGAAAGCCTGTCAGTTGGTTCGAAATTGTTTAGATGGAAATGTCTGTTCAAATTTTATGAACTACTTTGAGATACACGCACATGAAAGGTCAACTCGAAACAGTGGATACCAACTGAAGCTTCCAAAAATCCGATTGGAATACAGTGGAGGATCCTTTTGCTACATGGGGGCAAAACTTTACAATGACTTGCCTTTAAACATTCGAAAAGCAGAGGATTACAACTCTTTTAATAAGCTTTTAAAAGGATATTTTTAACATTTTTAACATTTTGACATTTTAAATATTTTAGCTGCATTAGTTATTTAGGAATTTTTTGTATTTTACAGTATATTTACAGGACTCACATTGACAACAGTTCTTTATTGAACTGAAGTGATCTATCCTGTATAAATATTCGTTTATAAATAAATAAATAAATAAATAGACTTGTTGCACATTTCCACCCATATTTCTTGACGTTTGACTCCAAAAGGCCATTACTAGCTGACCAGTCATAATGGTTGATTCTGAGCATCGTTTCACCCCTCACCCCATTTGGCCCTGCTGAAAAAAGCTAAAATAGACAAAAACGTTAGTACATGCTCATACCAGACGTACTCTCTTCCGTGCAGGCAACTCTGTCTTCTCACTTCTTAGTTTTTCTGAGTCAGAGAGCTTCTGGGACTGTGCAAGCAATGCTTTGGCTGGGATTGCAGGGAAGTATAGGGATTGATGGGATCTCGTAATGTTGCTCTGCCAAAATATTGCTTGCACAGTCGTAGAAGCTCTGAATAAAAAAAACTAAGAAGTGAGAAGACACAGAGTTGCCGGCACAAGAGGTAGACCACAGTAGTCCTGACTCTGCAGGTCCAGCACAGTCTCTTCCTTAAATTAACCATTATCCTTAAGTTACAAATCGCTCTGCATTAAGGACAATGGTTAATCTAATGGAATTGTAGGGTTAGAACCCTGGTGGGGATTGCCTCCCTTGTTGTTGCCCAACAATTCACTCACTATATTCACGTTTAAATCACTTTAGTCACAGATGTTTGGATTGTGCTCTGACCTCACGCTCTCCCAGTTTTTTCATTACAAGACAAATAAACTATGTTTAGCTCACACTTGACACTCCCAAAGATACGTCGATACTATTGGCTATTTTGTTGATATGCGTGTTCGTAATCAGTCATTACTTCTCAACTTACGAAAACAAGATTAAATGATGAAATTATAACATAAAAATATCACTCTCCAACACTAATCCTAACCAACCCTGCCCAGCCATCCACTCCCCTGCTTGGGGTGCTAAGCATGTGGGATTATTGACTGTTAAATGCATGCGCGATTCTTATGATCGCCATTAGATTAACCATTATCCTTAATTCAGAGCAATTTGTAACATGATAGGTCTGGGAGCTAAGACCTAGGGTACGAGGTTTGCCGTTTTCATTATATTGTGCATCAGTTTCAGTCCCTCGTGGTCTTATAGATCGGGGGAGTTAGGATTACAACTAGGATTGCGATCCACGACCATCGTTATTTGAGAAATGATGATTAACATCATTTCGAAATGAATGAGAGGATATATGAAATACATAAGCCATTGGGCATGAACCAGCATCTTTTTTCAATATCGTTCGTCAACGGAAATTGTGAAAACTGACCCAAAAATTGGCCCCAAAGAGACACACTTCAATACTCAAAAGCCCGATTTATGTTGGGTTGTACATAGATAATGTATTATTTCTCCCTAGTCTTCTTGTGACACCCCTTAAGTATCTTTACGCGCATGTAGTCTGCTCGATAAAGTTTGGGATAACTACGACTTGAAGATGCTAACGATGTGATTTGAATGAAAACAGTTTATGTTTTACCTAACCCGGCCCTGCCAGCACAATAAATTAAAAGCAGACCAACGTTCAAATTAAGTGAAAGTCCTGTTTAAGATTTGTGAAATTTTCAAGGTAGCTCAAGACAGCTCTTCAACGCAGTTATAAACTGCGCGTTTTATCAAATCAAACTAACTGTGATTTCTATAATATTGAAACCATTATTACGCATTGCCGACCACCTCCGGTTTTACGTATTCAAAGTAGCACCTCTTCAAAAATTCAAATTAGAAACATTATTCCAACAATGATTACGTTACGGCCTTTTGGGTTTCCCTTGTGCCGCTCTGCTGATCGACCACCTTCACGCGGTAATTTGATATCTTTGCAATGTTCTAATCGAATGAGAACTCACTGTCTTAAACAACAAATGGTGCTATGTGACTTGAATGCTCGATCTGTTCGGAATAAAACTGCTGTAATTTTCGATTATATTTGTGAAGTAAAGCCCGACCTAGTAGCAATCACAGAACATTGGTTAACCGCTCGTGACTCTTGTGTAAGAGCAGAACTTTGTCCGGATGGTTATAGAATTTTGGATCATCCGAGACTGGGCCGACGCGGAGGGGGGACTGTGTGTGGTGAAAGTGTGCGGGCTTCTTTTGAGTTCTATGAGTGGATTGTTAAGTCAAATACGTCTAGTTTACGGGTTGTCATCATCTATAGACCGCCTTACTCTGAGGATCATCCCGTTACTACAAACGTATTTCTTATGGAACTACCGGAATATCTTGAATCTTTGCTACTTTGCAAAGAGCGACTATTAATAACGGGTGATTTCAATATCCACATGGATGACCGTTGTGATTTAGATGCTCGCAAGTTTTTGGCCCTACTGGAGTCTTTTTGACTTGAACAGCATGTCACTCAACCTACGCACCGCGACGGTCACATACTTGATCTGACTATTACGCGTAAGTCCGAATCACTTGTTGACGGAGTTCCACTCGTTGGTCAACTTATATCTGACCATGCAATAGTACTCAATCGGCTGGTACTATCCCGATCAAGTCTTTCAATGAAAACTACCACCCATAGGAAAACAAAGTCCATTGATTTGGACTGCTTTAAACGAGATCTACGATCCAGTTCACTGTGTAACGACAATCAGATAGCTACTGCTGATGATTTGAACGCATGTGTGCACGATTATAATACCACCGTAACAGCACTGCTTGACAGCCATGCACCATTAAAAACACGTACAAGAATAACCAGGCCTGTTGTCCCCTGGTACAATGAAGTAATTGATAACGCCAAGTGGGCGCGCAGGAAAGCGGAGCGCAATTGGAGAACGACTAAGTCTGCTAATGATTTTTGTGACTTTAAGTCAATGAAAAATCTTACGACCTACTTAATGAATAAGGCGAGGCGTGAGTTCTACTCTGAGTTCATGGAAGAAAACAACGTTGATCAAAGAAAATTGTTCAATGCTGCGAAAAGGCTGCTTGGCATGAATAATGATCTTTTGTTTCCTGATCACTTGGACAATACCATGGTTGCGAACGTATTCGTGAAGTAATTGATTCTACTTGCGTTAGTCAGTCTGACTATGATCTTGTACCAGCTGACAAGCCAGTGATGGATACAACCCCAATGCTGCACTCTTTCAAGAACTTGGATGATCGTGACGTCTATAGTCTTATTCAGAAGTCGGCTAAAAAGTCATGCATTCTGGATCCTTTGCCAACCACTCTGGTCTCTGATTCTTTGGAAGTTTTGCTCCCTGTAATCAAAGATAGTGAATGCTTCTTTATCAATTGCGCATTTCCCCGTTGAATGGAAAGAAGCGCTTGTTAACCCGCGTTTGAAAAAAGGTGCACAGGACCCAGCCTTTAAGAACTTACAGCCTATTAGCAACCTTCAGTTTGTATCCAAAATTACTGAAAGAGCTATTTTTGACCAGGTTTACACCCATGTGACTGACAATGAGCTGTTTCCTATATTACAGTCAGCTTACAGGAAATCTCATAGTACTGAGACAGCGTTGCTGAGAGTTGTTAATGACCTTCTGCTCAACATGAATCGGCAGCATGTGTCGGTGCTGGTACTACTTGATCTAAGTGCGGCATTTGACACCATTGATCACGGCATATTGTTGCACCGTCTTGAGACTTCGTTTGGCATTACTGATTCTGCTCTTAAATGGTTCTCATCATATCTATCTGGACGGACCCAGCGTGTCTTAATCAATGGGGAAAGGTCAGACAGTTTCCATCTATCCTTTGGTGTTCCCCAGGGATCATGTCTTGGGCCCCTGCTCTTCAGTATCTATGCCAGCAAGTTCTTTGATGTTATCAAGTCTTACTTACCCAGCGCGCACGCATATGCTGATGATACACAACTCTATTTATCTTTTAAGCCAGATGGCTCTCTAAGCGAAGCAGAAGCATTATACGCAGTGGAACAATGCATTAGAGCTGTAAAGACATGGATGTTGGTTGACAAGCTACAGTTGAACGAAGGAAAAACTGAAGTCATGATAATAGGAACTCGTCAACAATTAAGTAAGGTTAGCCTGGATAGTCTGTCTATTGGTAACACCACTGTTGCTACTGTTAACGAGGCAAGGAATCTTGGAGTCTGGTTCGATACGAAATTGAATTTTGATGTTCATATTACTAGATCGTGTAGCCTGGCCTTCTATACTTTGCATAATATCAGGCGCATCAGAAAATACCTTACATACCAGTCTTCACAGGCGTTAATTTTAGCATTAGTCATTGGGCGTCTGGATTATTGCAACAGTCTGCTCTATGGCCTGCCAGCCACCCAGATTAACAGGCTGCAACTGGTGAAAAATGCGGCTGCTAGGCTGATCTCGAATGCACCTCGCTTCTGTCATATTACTCCAATTATGTATGAGTTACATTGGTTACCAGTTAAGTTCCGTATTATGTTTAAGGTAGTTTTAATTACTTTTAAGGCCTTACACGGTTATGCCCCGCCTTATATTAGTGCTAAAGTGCACTCGAATTATAGTCTACGAAGCAACAATGAACTTCTACTTGCGCCACCAACTACAAGAACACGTAAGACAACAGGAGACAGATCGTTCACTGCGGCTGCCCCAGCTCTGTGGAACTCTCTTCCAAATCAACTTAGAGTTGAGGATAATTTTAATCATTTTAAATCAGCTCTTAAAACACACTTTTTTAGATTAGCTTATAATTCATAGTATTTTATTTTTATATAATTTTTTCTACTTTTAATTGTATTAATGTACAGCGCATTAGATCATATTTATATGTATTTTGCGCTTTATAAATATTAAAGTTATTATATTTATTATTTATTTATCTGCCATTTTGGCACAACATTTTAGTTTTTAATTCATATTGACGATCGGATATTGACAGGAACCTCCTTGAAAATTTTAAATGTGGCTGAACAACTTATTTGTTTGTGTGTTGAATCGAATAGCTCTTGGGCAAAGCGTTCTTTTGGTAAAAAATGAACTCGAATTTGGAAGAAAGCCCCGAAAGGTTACAACTGATGCGTTCTTGGGTAGTACGTAGCTACAATCGTTGCAAAAATTGTTGGGACACTTGTGCAGTTATACCCTCTCCTCCCCCTCCCCCCTGTTCAATGTTGCCGTTATCAACATTTGGGGCTAACTGTGGCAAAGTGAAGAGGCGCACAAGCCCAAACAAGCATCAACATTGAAATGGGGGGAGGGGGGGGGAGGCAATGTAGCCCTTGCCGTACGTTTACTCATACCACAGAGGATACCTTGGTTTTTTTCGGCTGTCCCAACTAATTTATGCAACGATTGTCCGAGTTGGCCACGCCCGTTTGATGGCAAACGTGCGTGCTGAACGAGTTTTTGGCGTATCGTTTTAATAAAAAAAAGTTTTGATTTGTTTCTTCTACGTTTATTTGCAGACAATGCTACTGGCCAATCATTTTTTGCGTTTGCATATTACCTCTGGGGAGCATTTTAATGCTCTGTCACACTCTATATCTTGATTCGAATATGGATGCTATAGCCACGTATCGAAGTGACTCTTCGTGCAATTCACAAACTGAAGAAGTCGGGCGTCGCGTAGTTAGACAAGTGTACCTTATTACCTACAGCCAAGCGAACACTAAGAGATTCCCAATCAGGGAGTCGTTTGCTGAAGCTGTAAAACAGTCATTCCGATCGCCATCGGTTGATATATTACATTGGTGTTGCTCCAAGGAGTCGCATAAATCGTCTGGGGTGCACTATCATATGTCCGTAAAATTGAGTAAATGTCAAAGGTGGCTACCTGTGAAGAAATATTTAAACGCACATCACAGCATCTCTGTCCACTTTTCAAATGTCCATGCAAGCTACTATACCGCCTGGAGATATGTTACGAAAGAGGACAAAGATGCCGTACACAGTGACCACCATCCTAATTTATGGAACAGCGATGGCCCCTCTACCAGTAAAGCTCACAAAGCAAAGATTGACAAGAAGAGGAAATTACGTCAAACGCACCACATGAATACTAAGGGAAATCAATCAGTGACTAGTGATGAAGACGGAGAAAGTGAAGAGGAAACAACCTGTGGCACAGAGAAATGTGTGGTCAAGAAGACAAACAAGCGCCTGAAACCTTTCGACGTTTCCCAACTGATCATCGCAAGGAACATTAAAACATCTTGCGACCTTTTCGTTCTAACGCACGAGAAAAAAGCTGAAGGGAAAACCGACTTAGCCGAATTTATTGTAAACCGTGGAAAGGTGGTAAATGAATTGATTACAACCTCCTGGGAAATGGAAAATGCCAAGGCTGGTCAAATTCGGTCAATGAAAACGCGCATGGACTTACTTGGGGAAGCCGGAGAAGGCGAATGTATCTGCAACCCGAGCATGCAGTGGCTCGACTGTGCAAATACATTGCTACAAAAGAATGGGATTGATCATAAAGAATTTGCTCACTCAATTCGAGAGTTGATTATAAAAGGTCGGGGAAAGTACCGAAATATCATGTTGACAGGCCCAGCAAACTGTGGGAAGACGTTCCTTCTAAACCCGTTGAACAATATTTTCAACACATTTACCAATCCAGCGTCTACAAGTTTTGCATGGGTGGGAGCTGAAAAGGCCGAAATTTTGTTTTTAAATGATTTTAGATGGTCCCCGCAGGTCATTGCTTGGCACGATTTTTTACTTCTGCTCGAAGGTCAACTCGTTCACTTGCCAGCTCCGAAATCGCATTATGCAAAATATATGGTCTACGACAGGGACACGCCCATCTTTTGTACCAGCAAGCACCAGCTCGTGTTTGTAAAGAATGGCATGATCGACGAGCGAGAAACGGAAATGATGAGTGTGCGATGGAAAGTATTCTCGCTCAACTATCAAATCCCAGAGGGAGAACAAAAGGACATTGCGCCTTGCCCAACATGTTTTGCCCACTTTGTGCAGCAGTAGAGGCAATTATAAATTGACGTTGTTTCTCAAAAATGCTTGTTGTGCGCGATCAACATTAATCTACAGCACTGTTAGAATCAATTTAAACAACAATTGGTGTCAATCAAGCAATCAACCACGGTCAACCACCGTTAATTTAATTAAACATTTATATCTTGATTATATTAAATCAAGCTGGTTGACTGTGGTTGACTGCAGTCGACTGCGACTAACTATATGGACCGAATGTGGTTGATTGCCTGTTTATTGTTTTTCCCTGGTCATAGCCTTGTTCGTTTTGATCGCTTGGCTTCATATTTTAATATATAGTTACACAAGTTTGTAGCATGCTCGCAAACAATGAGATGTAAAGTTGTGTGTTTCCATAAAGTGGGCTGTAAGACTTGTAGTTTTGAACATACTGACAAGAAAAAGTAGCGTGTTAATATTTTGTTGGTTTCCCTCTATTGCAAGAAATAAGTTGTAGTCTATTTGGCATGCCAGCAATAGTGCTATTGATGTATTCTTTAGATGTCGAAAGAATGGTTTCTTTAACTCGAGTGACAAAGTCCAGCCACGTTTCATGGATGATGTTATTCTCTCTTGCGTCTTGTTGCATTGTTTTTCTCACTATGTGAAACATGTTTTCAATGGGATTGAGGTCCGGTGATCGCATGGGGATTTGTTGTAAAGTCACGCCGAGTGCGTTCATGGTGCGGCTTGCTAATGCTGAATTTTGCGACGGATCGTTATCCATAAGAAATATCTTATTGTTCGAAAACGATTTACCCAGAATGGCAGAGGCGTGGGAACGTTCTAGTGATAAGACTCGCAAAATATGGCCCGTTCATCTTCTCGTATTCTTCCACTAAAATTACACCTTTTCAATATGTCATTGCCACAATTAAATGCAATCTTTTTCCTCCAGCCAAATCTTTGCACCCTTTTCCAGTCAGCGAAAGTCCTTCGCTCCTTTTGCGCCATAGCCTACTCTTAGGTTTGATTGCTTCCCTACGGGGGTTAGTTTTATAAATAAAGGAAACTCCGTCCAGATAAAAACCGACATCGTGTATCCAATAAGAGCGATCCTTCTTCAGCATTTTCCTCGCAAAGTGGAGCCTCTTCTTGCAATCAGCTAGTAGTATAGAGAGTGGGGGTACGAGCCCAATCGATGTTAACCGTGAATATAATTACCAAAACATC
Source organism: Chrysogorgia sp. JL179-B06 (assembly GCA_035772405.1). NCBI lineage: Eukaryota > Metazoa > Cnidaria > Anthozoa > Scleralcyonacea > Chrysogorgiidae > Chrysogorgia > Chrysogorgia sp. JL179-B06. The sequence goes on along the minus strand of JAYKKM010000404.1, from coordinate 563,929 downwards.
ACCAAATTTGTGTCAAACCACGGCTCGACAAAATTCGCTGTCATTTCGGTAATTCTATATTCACGTATAACATCGAATAAGCTCGTACCCCCACTCTCTATACTACTATGGCGGTCGTTAATCAAACTAGACACCCCTCACGTTTTCTACTCAATTAATGTCAAATACGCGCGAGACTCACGAAACAATACCAAATTTATACCAAATCACGATTTTCGCAAAATTTGGTGTTATTTCAGTCATATTTAAAAAATAGAATGTGTTGCTTCGTCATTTTCGCATGTTTAAAAAATAGAGAGTGTCATTTCGTCATTTTCGCGTTTTTGTTTGACAAACTACGACCGACACGTTCTGCTGTTGTCTCAATTCACGCGCGAAAAAAAACCCACTAGATTTTGATTCTAGTGGTGATGTTTTATCCAAACAAGTATCCAAATGGCGCTCTTTTGATTGGTCAATTCACACCAGCGTCCACAACAAATGTTTTATCCAAATAAGTATCCAAATGGATAGCAAAATGGCGCTCTTTTGATTGGTTAACAACATTGACTAATTTGCATACTAACAGGTGGCCGGTTGTTTCGCGAATTAGTCCGTTTGTTCACTATTTTCAGTGTTTGTCACCTCACTTCTAAAATGGTGATCGTACACATGTTTCGACGTTGTGATTCCTCCCGACAACAAGCCCAAGAAAGGCACGTATGGTGTCACAACCGCGACAATGCGTTATCTCTCACTTCAATGTTTTTGTGACCATATGCGTAGGAGTCAATACCATTTTCTAAAAGGTATCGTTTATCATCAAAACAGGATAGCGATACTTTATTAATTTCGTAACTACCAAGCTGATGCTTGACACTTCTAATGGTCTTCATTGTGTGCCGCAATTGTTTCTGCTCAAGTAACACACTTTTGTAATCTTCGTGTCTGATTACCTTTTTAATTATATTCTTTCTGATACCTTTAGCAGTTTTCCCACCACCTCCATCCTCTTTCAAATAACTGTACATCTTACTACGCAACCCAACGAACTCAATAATTGGCGTTCCAGCGCACTCGTCTTTCATCTTCCCAATAACTTTCTTGTTTTCTTTAAAAGCGAATGGGCTGTCATCGGGATAGTCGCTATTGTCAAACTTTTCGCACTCCATCATAAAGTCAGAATAGACGTCATCGGTTTTGATTGCATACAACAGGCTGTCAGTGTCAGTGAAGTGCAATCTGCAGGTGTCGCTAGAGTACTTTTTCATGATGTAATTATAGTGAAAATCGTACATCAACGTTTTACTCAAGTCTAGTATACACATACCCACATATGCAGGTCGATTTAATGTCAGCGTTTCTTTAACTTTATGGACAGCGACTAAGTTCTCGCTAAATATCTTGCAAGACACAAACGTTGGCTTTGAGACAAGCTTTTTTAATTTCTTCGCAGTGGTCACTAATCTTACGTCCACACGCTTCCTCAAGTTTTCCATTGTTTTCCCAAACACGTTGTTGTTCATCAACTTGAAGAAGTCCTTCTCGAAAGCGTTCTTAGCCGCAGTTCTTTTGACTGTATTAAAGTCAATGTACTTGCCCAGCCACTTGGACTGATCAAACTGTAGGACCCTATGAACCTTTTTGATTTTCAATCCAAGATCCATATACAACTGCAGATTTCTATAGTGACACACATACTTTTTTTTGCCCATCAAATTAGTCACCAGCTTCTTCACATCACCAACACTCACATTAAACTTATTTTTGATTTTCGTGCAGTACTCCGACAACATGTCAACAGTTATCTCCATCTTCTCAGGAGCCAGCGGGTAATCGTTGTGTAGGTCATGCAAATGGTCTGGATACTCCAAGTCGACTTCAAGCAGTAAGCCCTTTTTACTATTGTTGTGATAGTCGCATAGATTAACCTTTTCTATTTCTTTCTTAGTCAACCATTTAAAACCACCCGTAGGTAGACTTCGACTCATTGTCCATCCATACAAATTATTGGCATCAAGGTACATCAAATACTTCGACTCTTGCGCTTTATCGTACCCCTTCATGTATTTATTATTTGCCACGCCATGTCTGTTGCATATGTAGCTCACACCACCACGCATACCCATTTCTACGAACTGGAACATGTCAATGTCAGACAATAATTCGAGTTCCACTCCAGTCATCTTCAACATGGCATCCCAAGCCAATCCAGGCGACGTGAAATAGTGACACGGGTCTAATTTATACTCACGATGACATGTCTTTCTAAAGTTCTCAAAAACGTCAGCAAGCAAGAGCACATCGCTTTTCAAATACAGGTCGTGATACCCACCCATACTTTCAACGTCGAAGTAGTCCCACACATCGCAAGCGCGCTCGTGCATTTCTTCCGTAATATCTTCATCATTCAGAATATTGTAGAAGTCCTTTTTTGGAGGGTAGCTCGCATTCATCGAATTTATCAAAGGAGTCCATATAATCATAGGGATAGACCCCCTTTCTTGTCATAAGTGCCAACCCCTCATCATGAAACACTTCTGACGTGTATTTGAAAGCGTCCCTTGGTAGGTTCCTCACCAAGTTGTCTAGACCACTACTCATGAACTGAAAGCTGTCCAAAAATACCAAGTTTTTCCCAAGCATGAACGCCATGTACTTCTCCATGTTGTTCGGTATCACATTGATGTCTTGGCCAAACTTGCCAATCTCCTGCATAATGAAATGGCTATCGTAACCGCGTAAGTTATGAAAGATCACAGGAATTTTATCAGTCAATTTAAAGTTCACGTTACAGTCGCGATGTGCGGACCCTCTGTACTTACCTGAGACATGACAGTGGTCTCTCACTCTAACGTCAGCGCTAATGTACTCAACACTGCAAATATGGCAACTTTTAGCCTCGTCAAAGTCCCTCTTATCGTCATCAGTCAGTATCATCTCTTTGTTAAAGTGACTCTCAGATGTCTCTTTACAATATTCGACAATTTCTAACATCTCCCCAATGAACTTGTTAACTGCGTTTTCACCGCGATACACTTTTACTGGCTTACTATACTCATCATCATAGCAACAAACCAGTTTATACCCATAACCACAGTCAACGTGCCTCTGGTAGGCATTTGTGTAGCTGCACTTGCTTGATGGTGTTGTTGTTTGCACCTTCTGTGTGATAGCCTCGAAGTCTGCATACACCACAAATGGTACGTTTAGTTGTCTACTATAATTCTTATATTTCACCTTCATACCTTTTTGCGGCATTTTTATAGCTTGCTTCCCATTGATGACCAAACACACTTCAATATGGCGTTCAAGCACATCCGCTCTGGTAAAACACTGCAAACAATACCTACAAAAGTGCTTTCTTGCCTTATGCTCTGTCTGACGGTACATGAATTTGTTGAAATCGCGAATGTACACATAATGTTTGTTGCTATCGGTTGTTATCAACAATAGGTCCATATTGTCAGGATACACCTCCTTAGAAACGTACACAGGGAATGGCTGCTTATTTTCATACCCAAAGACATTAATGCTAATATCGTTAGCCTTTTCAATCCTATTGTAGTCTTTGAGTGTGACTGGGAAGTCAATTCCGTCGTAATTCAGCTCACTGATGTGACTGGCGTACTTCGACGTTCTATCAGAGTGTTTTCCAACAGGAAACTTATGTGCTAGGTGGCACCATCTAAAACACTCGTTGTCATCCCCATTATTTACGTTTATCAAGCCCTTCATACTGTTGCACAGCTCCTTTGGCAACGCAATGTAACTACTCCCATGCAAAGGTCTATAAATAGCGATATTAACGTAGTGTGCATCTATTTTGTCGATAGTCCATCCAGACCCCTCAGATAACCACCCAGCTATCCGCGTCAAAATCTGTTCCGATCCACGATTGGCAACATCCTCAATATCATGCTCATTAATGACAACAAACGTTCCGCTGTTAAAGTAGGCAGTTTTATATGTGGTCTTATTGAACCCCAAAGCTTTCTCGAAAGTGATCTTAACTGTCTCTACCACTTTCATTCCGTTGGTCTCACCCAACTCACGTCTCAAAAGGTTAATGACAGCGCTTCTAGTTGCGTTTACCTGATTGATGTCTCTGGCGTTAACCACCTCGACTCCATAAGACCTTGTGAACCCTCTCAACGCTCGATCCAACAGCCGTGGGCTATGGTCTTCAACTGTGGATTGTGCTTCCTGATTTCTAACAAGACGGTTATGCGTCCGACTACCAACGTTAACTCGCCTGTTTGTCAGTGGATTAACAATAGTCACATTTGTCGTGTCACTAAAAACACCATCTCTAACAAGTTGATTGTAAACTCGCCCATGAACGTTGACTGCTCTACCTGTTAGTGGATTTACAACAGCTGCGTCAGTTCTAGCGAGTGAGTTTTCTGTGACGTCACCCATGGCTTCTATATACTACACTTGTATTTTTTTTTCCTAAGCCACTCGTTGTAATACTGATCGCTACTTTCACACCACCCCAACTTTGGATACACCACCCCAAACAGATTATCGTCAAACTTCTCTTTCACTTTTCCGTCTTTAAGGTCTGGCACCTTCTCAAGTGTCTCGAATTGCCTTCTATGGCACAACCTAATAATGTAGTATCCGTATCTGCTGACGTTTCTGCCCTTTATCAAATTGCATGAGTACAACACATTGACAACTTTCAAGAAGTCCTCTTTTATCAACTCAAGGTGCTCACCCTTCGCAACGTTCCGTAGTCTCCTTCCCATCCACCAAGACCGCTTGTGAACGCTTTTTAGTCGCGTGAGTCTCATGTCGCTATAACTCTGAGTGTAACCCCATTCGGTGTCGCCACACTTTGGACATGCGTACCCACCACAGCCAGTCATGTTTTTCACAACGCCACAATCCAAGCAGTAGTAAAACCTGAAGGTGTCTCCACACTCAATTTGCGTCTCATTTGCGATCTCATCAATTGTCAAACCAAAACTCATCTGCCTCATAAGTTTGTCCATCGCTTATACTACTCCAACATTTTTTTATCGAGTGAGTACCCATACCGCTATTCCACTACCCAAACCTAACGCGCCAACAAACAACAATTGGTATTCCTTCATTTCCGCACTCGGTTGGTAGTAATCCGCAATCTTCGGACTCTCAGTGAACACTCGACCGCTGTAGTGAATGGTCATTACGCTTCTAAGTTCTTCCAACGCGTGGTTTGTGTCATTGATGTCAGCATTAGCATCAGAGAGCTGTTGTCGTAAACGCTGGATCTGATCTTTCTTAGCGACCTCATTCTCATACCACACTTCTTTCGCACTGGCTAGCTGTTCCAACGCATGGTTGTGTCTCTTCATCTCAGCTTCGTAGCCTGAGTGGTTAAACTTCGAAAACATAAAGCCAGCGCCTGCAAAAGCCACTGTGTTAAAAATCCCTCCAGCCACAACACTCACCATTAACTTACATTGATTTGAATGGATCTGTCGGTATCCACTTTTTCGATTGCATCCATTTCACTAGCAACGTTCCTGCACCAACAGCTGCAGCGAGCTGCACTGTGCCTTTAACTGTCTCTGGTGTTCCCAATGGTTCTCCCAAAGCCTTTTTCGAAATCATACTCACTACCACAGCACCAGTCGTAACAAGTAGCGCATCGTACAGTTCGTTCATGAGTTCTTTTCGATCGATCGCAGCCATATACATTGTCGTGTGTTTTGTTCAAGAATCAAATGTGTCGAGTGTTGGACGACGAGTTCTACGACTCTCTGACGTAGGCGCTGATGCAGTACTCACAGGTTCTAGTCGTGTCTCTTTTTCACTGCTAATTGTGTACCATAGCGAAGCAGCGGCAATGATTACACCAAGTGTTCCGACAATGTAACCATAGCTCCACTCACTACCCTGTTCTTCGTTGACTATCATTTCACGCATTTTCTTTTCTTTCGCAGCTTTCGATATCTCAGCCAACTTTTTACCAGCAGCGACACGCTTTGGGTCCTTCACCTTAACGCTTTTCACATCAGCCGTGATCTTAGCGTCAACAGCCGTCTGTGGGTCCTCAGCCATCTAATACACTATCACGTGTTATCTTACTCACAGTTGTCTCACAGTTGTCTCACAGTTGACCTCACAGGTATCTCACAGTTCCAAACCGAACGCACTAAAAAAAAAGGAGCTTTTTCTCTGAAGGTATAGTATGATGACTCAAGCCCGAGAGGTTAGCGAAGCAAGGCTCGTCGACATGCGGAGAAACGACTTTATCAACGTGTCTATCCCACAAGACACCTCTGGACCTAGCGTCTTAAAAGAGTACTCGTCAGTCTTCACGTTGTACAACCTCTGTTATAAAAACGAAGAGATGATAAGACGATCTGGCACTCAGATTATCGTCACAAAACGTGTTCACGAGGCTTGGGTCAGTCTTCATGAAGATAGAGCCAACGGTATGATTAGAGACTTAGTTAACATGATCCCTGTGTGGTGTTACTTACCGTTCAAACACCTTGTGCTAGCAAGTAGTGACTACCTAAGCAACCCTTGCGAGCTCACCGCCACGCTACTTGGTAACTACCTCGAAGTGTTCTTAGTGAGTCTTCTATGGAAACCGAGTCCAACCAAACTCAAAGCGTGGCTAGAGCTCGCCGCGAACCGTGATGTTCACGTTTACAAGGTGGGGTGTGGTGAGATAGTGGGTGTGGACGATATCGAGGACCACATGATATCGCCTACCCACCAGTATTTTACATGTGACGCCACAATGTATACGTGTTACCCATGCGGTATGGGCACCAATAGCCCAATGTGTCGCTCAAGACATGAGAGCTCGAGGTCCCATCTTGAAAACTTAGAGCTTCGGCGGATAGTTAACAATGAACAATGGTTACCACAATAAAAAAAATCTCTGAGGGTATAGTAACCATGAAGAGAGTTGGTAAACTAGAAATCGTGATTGGTCCCATGTTTGCAGGAAAAACGACAGAGACTCTTCGTAGGTTAGTCACGTTAAGTAAATCAGGGCTCAAAGTCCTTTACATGAACAATGCGGGCGACACTAGGCGAACTGACCACACATTCTCCACACATCGTCAGACCATTGTTGTCGGATCAGACAGTTTACCCGCAGAGTTAATCACCAACCTTCCAAGTTCTTCCAAACTAACTGATTATGATGTCATCGGCATTGATGAAGGCCATTGGTACTCTGATCTACTCCCAGTTATTCGCGACTACATCAAAGCTGGCATTCACGTCATTATTTGTGGCCTCATAACAACAGAGCACTTAAAAAGACTTGGTGAGCTCGACACGCTCTTCCCAATGGCAGACAACATCACATTTCTAAAAGCGTATTGTGCCGTTTGTCGTGACACCGATGGAACAACTGTTGAAGCGCCATTCAATTGGAGATACAATCCAGGACCATCGTTTGTTGGTGGTGCTGAACAATACAAAGCAGTGTGCAGACGTCATCATCCTTCAACATAAAATTAGGGACGCTCTCGATACACCCCACTTTTTTAAATTTAGACATTGGACACATGAAGCGCCCAATGTTATTGAGACAACATTTTTTCACACGCATAGACATTAGAGGTGTTGAGGCCAGTAATGTCACACACATAAAATTAGTCGCGCATCACACAGTGGTCAGACTAGATTTGTGAAATAAAGAGAGTTCCACAAACATTTTCATTGAGAGAAAGTTTCGCAAATATTTTTATCGAGTTAAAAACGTCTTTAAAAAATGCTAGAACAGTTGTCACTTCGAGCGTTGTCTCAACAACAAGAGTGGGCGCTAATTCGACTCATTACTCGTTGTCTAAAAAGTCTCTTTACAATAATGTCTCTCGTGGTTACTTAACGCTGCTTTATTTTTAAATTTACGAAAACACTGGGAACATTGAAACCCAATGTCAAAGAAATATTTTATTATCGCGGTAATAGCGTCGTCGTACGAGTCGCACAACAATGTTAGATACCCAGCGGATTTGTATCTGAGTAGCAGGGGACCTGGTAATCCATGAGTTCGAGTTCGAGTTCGAGTTAATTTCGAGTTAACCTCGAGTTGACTTAGAGTTACTAGGTAAACCAACAAACTGTCCACAACGGTTTCAGACATTACTAGAACACCATTTCGATGATGATGGTCAAAATAGAAGCTATCCCCAACACAATACCAATCCTAACCCTAACCCCCACCTTAAGTGTCTTCCTAACCCTAACACCCCGTATCGGACGGTGTATTTTGCGGAACGGCGAATCGGAACGGCGGATTGAATATAGATGATGTCCACCCGCGGATCCGGACAAGCAGGACAAATTCGGTGAGTCGCGGACGAGGTCGCGTATATACTGGGATGCCGCAAATTAAAGGCCCGCATGCCACACGGGTGACGATGTCTGGCGAGGTGGAGTCGAGGTCAGTGGTACTGAGGAAGCTTTCCAGCGGGTCGGCTTCGTCCACTCGGTAGGACTGGAAGGAAGGTTCGAAGTCGGAACAACTTCGGATGTTGTCGGAACAACTTCGGAAATTGTCGGAACAACTTCGGAAGGTGTCGGAACAACTTCGGAAATTGTCGGAACAACTTCGGAAGTGATCGGAATTACTTCGGAAGTGGTCGGAACAACTTCGGAAGTGATCGCAACGACTTCGGAATTGGTCAGAAGGCTCTCGGAAGTCGTCGGGAGGTGGTCGGATGGGGTTGGAAGGTCTTCGTTGGCCATTTCGAAGCGGTCGGTATCCATCGAAGATCGGTTCCGCCATAAGGTTGGAATATCAATGGTGGGTAGTCGGCTTCCACGTTGGCGGACATTCTCAATATTCAAGAAGTATTAATCATTCCGCCATTCCACACTTCGAGTTACTGAGCATCACTACAGTCTGGTTCCCAGACTTCTTTTTCTCAAAATCATAAGAGGCCTAGCCTGGTGGAAAATGTTTTTTGGAAAAAAATCCAATCCTCATAATATACATAACATAACCGGTTTCTGATCAATTACTTTATTCTATTATCAAATTACCAATTTATGAATAAACTTCTTGAGCTCAATGAGTTAGTAATTTGTAGAATTTTCCCCCAAATTCAAAAAGCTGCAAGTAGAATATAGCTAATTTGAAAACCATAATTGTAATTTTAATACTAGACTTAAATCTAGCATACTTCTTAAAACAACTAAAATATTAACAAAGTAGATACGAACTATACCAGTAAAATCCGTTCTACAGCACAATACAGTACTGTCCATCAACAGAAATACAATAATGAATATAAACATAAATTATCTAAAAGTCAGTGGCATAATAAATTATCTAAAAATCCATTTGGAACTGTTCATTCAGCTCTTGTTTGTGCTGAGGAGTTAACTGCTCTGCAACCTCAGATGATATAAATACAGTGTCACCGTTAAAGGGAGGATCTGCTTGCACAAGGCACGTTTTGCGAAGGTGGTAGTGGGCGTCACTCTCTCTCCCCAACTGCTGTGTTCCATCTCTTGGGCTTGTAAACGATCGTCTTTCTTTCCTTGCAACACACAGGTTATATGGCGCTGGGAACATTTGGCCATCTACTTTCCTCATGGGTCTTCCACACCTACCCTGACAGACTGATATCCTCTTTGTTACCCACTTCAAAAAGAAAGATGACGAGGGAGGAGGAGTGCTGAAAGGTCCACTTGTACTTGATGGGTTTTCAAATGGTGTTTCATTTTCTTCCACTGGATGGCTTTGGGCAGTTGCTGTACAACTCTGAGGTGTCAGGCGTGAAGATGTTTTTATACTCGATGTGGGTGCAGAGCGTTTTACTGCAGGGTTGCTTGAACCTGAGTTGTAGCTTGATAGGAGCATGGATTTTACTTCTGAGTTGGTATATGCTATCTGGTGGAGACGGTTGTCATCTTCTGAAACACCAAGTCGCTTCACAAGAACCCAAAGGATATGGCTACAAACTTGTCTCCCACCTGCCGTGTATTTGCATGGCACACCATCCGTGATGCACTGGGGTTTCCTTGAAATTGTTACTTCAATAGGCATTTGTCTCTTGTTATCTCGAAGAACAAATACTTGATGGATGCCGCTTATAGACCGCCTGGAAATGAAACTGATATTTGAATTCTTTCCTATTTCTAGGGTTCTTGTAAAATTTTGTGATCGCTTTGGTCTGTATGGACAGTCCCTATCTTCTTTCCGGCTCTTATCTGCACGGTGGGAAGAAGTTGGATCAATAGAAAGATTTGATGATTGTTCTTCATATTCTATAGTTCCTTCAAGTACAGCGTTTGCTATTTCATCGGCTCTTCTCATCTGTTCGCCATAGCTACGTGCATGTAGTTGCGAGGTTGATGGGCCTCGGCCTCCTCTGTAGAAACCTTCCTCGTAACCTTGTAACTTAGAACGAAGCAAACATGCTTCAGCAATATCTTGCTTTGCTGCACTTAACAGATCCAAGTTAATACCTCCATCTTTCATCCATCTGGAATGACCGGTTTCAGCAAGATTCATCTTGAAGACACTTTCAGGGCACCATGCCCTAAAAATGTGACTGCGCCTTTCATGCCACCAGGAAACCCATTTCTTCAGGTGTTTGCGAGGTTGGCAATCCAGAAACTGCATCAGTGAAGAGAGGGCCTCCATATAGGTATACGTTGTCGTGGCCTCTAGCAGATTATCTGTTAGGTGTGTTAACAGTTCCTTATCTTCAGGTGTTGCTAGTGATGTTCGGTGTCTGTTTCGGCACTGTTTGAAATGAAACTCTCCCGATCTAGCTCGCTGAACAGTTTCAGCACCATATACATCACGAATCGCACACCAGTTAGCTCCATTCTCATCCACAAACCAGCCAAAAGGATTGAAGACATATTCTGGCTGTTTGACATATTCTGCTAAAGCGGAATTCAAAAGTTCCCAAAAGAGTGAAATGTTGTCGGTTGCCTCTCTCAAAACCTCCATTGTTGCCAAGTTTACAAGTTCACTGAGGAGTGGATGGAAAACCCAAAGAGTCAATGTTACATAGCCGGGACACCTCTTGTGATTTCCATCAAAAAATGCATATTCTTTACAAAGGTTAGATTCGCTCGACCTATCCATTTCTTTTGCCAGTTGAAGCTTGGCTTTACTGCTCTTAAATACATACGTTGGTTTACCATTGTTCATTGCTCCATTGTTCATCGAATAAATGAAATATGTGTCTTCTCCTTTGACTTTCTCACGGAGTCTGGCCACTGCATCAAAGCTTGTGCCCACTGAACTTTTCTTGGAAGTTTTCTTCACATACCTGATGTGCTCAGTGTCAAGATGTGCATTGGCTGCATTCTCAACGTCATTCCATGGTATCTCACCATCACTTGTTTCATCAAAGAACTTGGCGACCGCTGTTTTCTGAATCTTACTGGCTGTTGTCTTGTCATTCTTCTCATATGTGGATGATATATCGTCTCTGTTGGGCAAATATTTCTTGACAGCAGGACAAGTGTGGTTTCCATGATGGAAGACTGTCACATTCTCGGAGTCATTTTTTGGGGGGAATTCCCATATTTTCCTTCCACTGCATGGCACATATCGAGCGTCAGTTTGGCAGTCATTGCAAATGAATGCACCATTTACCTTCTTAAAGTGGTGAGTGTTAAATTTCTTGAATTGAATAAAGAAACTGCAGTTGATATTGTCACAACAGTACGAACCTTTGCAGCTGGTGGTCCGACGTATACCATGAAACCCTTTCCGTGATGAGCTGACGTAAGATTTCCATGGTCTACCATCTTTCGAACTTGCCATCAAGTTGCTGGGTTGACATGGTAGTCGGTACACACAATGGCCATTGATATCATAAGGTAACTCGTTTACTTCCTGGATGTCAGTAGAACCAAAGAAACCAGGTGACAAGTACAGTGACCTGGCCACATGGTCGCTGTTGTGACTGCAATAAAAATACATTTTTATCTAACTGAATATATATACCTGTATATATCTATACCTGTATATAGTGAAAAGGTGGTAAACTGCCAAGAATTTATGTAAGACCAGATGAAGGGCTCCGCTCGAAACGTCAGTATCTCGTCACTAAATTATTGGCAGTTTACCACCTTTTCACTTTGCTATATATTCAAAACACTGTCTACGCAGCACTCTACTTTTATACCTGTATATATATATATATATATATATATACTAAAGCGAATGTGATGTTGTTCACGGAACGTTGAAAGTGCTCAATACCATAAAGGTACAGCGAATATATAGTGAAAGTGGTCTTACCTCAAAATGATAAAAGCTGCAACTGTCAGTTTCACGCAAGGCGATCTTCTGAAGATCGCCTTGCGTGAAACTGACAGTTGCGGCTTTTATCATTTTGAGGTAAGACCACTTTCACTATATATATATATATATATATATATACATATATACATATACATATACATATACATATACATATACATATACATATACATATACATACACACACACACACACACACACACACACATACACACATACACACACACACACACACACACATACATACATACATACATACATACATATATATATATTCTATTTCTGAAAAACTATTGGACCAAGCTCTGTCCTGGGCTTCAAATTTGGCTACTATACCTCAAAACAACATTTCAATAATAAAACACGCTAGAAAATCCCTCCTTTTCAATAGCGGAATTTCATGGATAAAAAAAGATAGCAAGAATTTGTTCGACGTTACCATGGGCAGTTTCGACGGCGCGGAAATTTGTGAGCTCGTAGGCCTTTTCATTTTAAACCACCTAAGTAAGAAATTTGGCAAAGAAAGCATCGGCCTATATAGAGATGACGGTTTGGCTATCATAAAAAGTAAATCAGCACGTTTAGCAGACAAAACAAGAAAAGATCTCCACAAAATTTTCGAGCAATTTGACCTAAAAATCACCGCCGAATCAAATTTACGTATAGTAAACTTTTTAGATGTAACTTTCGACCTTAACAATGGAAACTATAGGCCCTATAGGAAGCCCAATGACGATCCGCTATACATAAATATGCACTCTAACCATCCACCAAGCATAACAAGGCAACTACCTGCATCAATTAACAAACGCATTAAACTCCTTTCGTCAGATGAGCAAACTTTTCAGGAATCTGCACCCTTATATCAGAACGCGCTTAGGCACAGCAACTTTAATCATGAACTTAGCTACACCCATGATACACCGCAACGACCATGTAGGAATAGGCAACGCAATATCATTTGGTTCAACCCACCATTTAGCAAGAGTGTCAGCACTAACATAGGACGTAATTTCCTTAGCCTAATTGACAAACATTTCCCTCCGCACCACAAGCTCCATAAGATTTTTAACAGAAATACAGTTAAAGTAGGTTACAGCTGCATGAACAATGTTAAGTCAATAATCACTAAGCACAATGCACGCATAGCTAGGAACATCAAACCGCAGGATAGGGACGCTACTAATTGCAGTTGTAGAGAGAACACCATTTGCCCGCTTCAAGAACAATGCATGACTAGAGACATAGTATACAAAGCAACAGTGACAGTAAACATCACAAACGAAATAAAACACTACATTGGTATGACTGCAACCACATTCAAAGAGCGATTGGCCAACCACACTAAATCTTTTCAACATAAAAAGCATGAAAATGACACCGAACTTTCGAAATATATTTGGACATTGAAAGAAAACAATAAAGATTTCAGTATTAATTGGCAAATTCTAAAACATTCTATTTCGTACACAGGAGGATCAAAACGATGCAATTTATGTTTAGAAGAAAAAAGAAAAATTTTGTATTTTAAAAGAAAAAAATAAGAATAGTTTACTCAACAAAAGAGCGGAAATAATTTCACAGTGTCGTCATCGTAATAAATTTCGCGTAAACAACGCAAACAAAGTCATGACCTCATGCTTTGTCCCCCACATACGCCCCCACTTTCCGGCAGAAAGCCTATAAATAAGCGGTCATCCCTTTCGATATTGTCACTGCCTGAAGATTCTTTTACAGATGAAACAAGTTGTAGCAGACCAGTTTTGAGGTAAGCGAAAATCTATTATTTGCTCTAACTATATGTTGTTGAGCACTCTTTGCATTTCGTAGACCAAAACCTACACGTATATATATATATATATATATATATATATATATATATATTCTCAGCAATAACAATCATATATTCAATAGGCATACAGTAACTCATTATACACAAACTACATGTTTTAGAAATCAGGGGTGCCAAAACTTAGGAGCAGGGGGCTGCCCTTTCCCAAGGGGGAAAGGCAAGAGGATGTTCTACCTTGAAGTAATAAATACACAAAATTAGCCTCGTACCTTGAGGTTAGCCTCGTAGCCAAAGCCATTTTGGGGGATGGAAAAAAATGTTGGCCAAGACAAAATGATGGCATAAACGCCCTTATCAAATATAATCAAGGCCAATTACTGTATTTGAAGGTACATTGAAAACTGTCAATAGTGGTGGTGCTTTTAACCAGTATATAGAATCTTGTTCTGGGACCCCCTGAAGTTGACCTTTATTCTGGGTCTGTTCGTTACCCTCCCACCATTCTGGCATCACTGTTAAGAATTTATAATTAAAAAAAACTTTTTTCATTTTCCATAGAGTTATAGAAACACAAGTGGAAGTTTGGGAGAATGAAAAACAGAAGAGGGAACAGGAGCCAAAAGGTCGAATGTTTCCACTGCTATTTGAAATTCTTCCAATCTTTCCAGTCTTTCCAAGTGTTTCTATAACTCTATGGGAACATGGAAAAATTTCTTCTATTTCCTTTATAAAATAACCCATAACAAACACAGCTTTGAAATAGTGCTTGTTAATTAAAGTCATCAAAATGTAAATTTGCCTTCCCAGGTCGGGCCATGCCATAGTGATTTTTAGGCAGAGATGGGAAACTTTGACCTTATCTGTGGCCTGTTTCATGTTTTCCTGTTCTACTGTATGTGTAAAATAACTGAATACTGAGCCATTACCTTTCACATTGTTCCTCGTCATCTGATGGCAATAATTGTTCTTGCTTTACCTACAGATCAAAATAATACAAAAATAATTTCCCATCAAAACTATTTAAAAATATGTCCTGAGATTCTCTTTTAACCCTATCCGATTGGCACCAAATTTGGCAAAATTTACTCAATTTTTATTGGCAATAGTTTGTTTCCATGGAAACCACGAGTTGAAAGTCATTTTTTTGCTTTTTAAAGAAGTAAAATAATTTGAAAAAAAAACTTGAAATGGTAGAATTTCCAGCCAAAAGAACTTGTTTAGTGACGTCATTAACCATTTGGAACTAATTAGTATGTAAATTTGTATATTACTGCCAAGTGTCATTGAAATAGGTTTAATAATTTAAAAGTTATGGTGGTGATTAGTCCTCCCAGCTCCTACAACAAAAATAGAACAAGCCAGATAGGGTTAAAGGAATATGCATAATTATACTGTATATGTCCTTTTGGGGGGGGGGAGGTAATAAAGGCAGGAGGATATCATGGGGGGATATTATGGTGTGTTAAATGTAATATTTGTTTTCATTATTAAAAATTGAATTGTCTTCTTACCTCGGTAGCCTGAAAACCTTTCACAGTTTTGCTTGGTGCTAAAATGTAAAATAGTATTCTGGCATTCATATATGAAGTGACTGGGTGCATATCCACAATACCCGCATTTATGTATGGGAGAATTGCTTAAAAACATCACAAAATACATTGCAAAAACTTCAAAATAAAGATGGTTGTATTCAGTGTAGATTATAACAATTTCACTTGGGTCAGACAAATGTCAGATACAGTTTTTAGTTGCTCAGATATAAGACGAGATTGTTCAACCAATCAGACAGCCATTTCAATAACATTTTTAAGAACACGCAAGACACAAAATACTGTAGTTGTTTAGATGTGTAGCAATTTTCGAATCAATGTTATGACACAAATCGATTCACAATTTTGATGAAATGTATAGAAACGAACAAAAATAGTAGCAGACCGCCGCTTCACTTGCTGCATGTTTTCTTAGGTTGTTCTTCATTAAAGTCAGAACTACTGAGTGGGACATACAGGGTATATTACAAAATGTCCAATATAATCATACACGTAATGAATCAAATGATAAAAGTGTTCAGAATTGCATATTGAAAAGAGAAACTCCTGTTTGAATAAAAACAGAACTACCATAAGGGGGAAATTACTTCCATAGATGTACAGTAGGGGTTATACAGTTGTACTTTATAATTGCTGACATAATGCAAAACTGAAATCCTCAACAAATAACTTTGCATATATTAATACATGTAATCAACCATTTTAAATGTAAATTGATCCAAGTATAGTAACCAGAAGAAATGGTTTGGACTGACTTGTGTTTTTCTGCACCTGCACACTGCAAAATTCATGAAGCATGGTCACAACAAATAGTTGTACTTCCATAAGTGACATGTTTTTAATTAAATTAAATTAAAATGGAAATAGATTATGTAATGTCATGTACAAAACATACTAAGCACTGCACTGTAAAAGCTTAACATAAACTCTCACCTGGTTTGCAAGGACTACCAGTAAGAGTAAGGTCAATAATTTTTCTTTTCTTTCCTTCCTTAGCCTTCTCCTAAAAGCAGTTTATAAAATGATTAACAACCAAATTGCCATTTCACTCTCCCAAAGCTTCTAGAACTGATAACAACCACAATCATTATTTTATTCTTTTGCAATCTCATGCTGATTGTTATAAGTGCAGTTTTTCCCCAGTAACTTATGTAAACATAGTGGGCTTATTTTGTTATCAGACCTGACAAGATGAAGGCATGTTGCTTCACCTTTTGGGAAACCTCACAACAATTGTATTAAAAATCAAGGGCACTGCACTGACAAGTGTCAAGTATGGGGGATATCATTTCAGCACTTGTCCCCAGGCCTCCGAGTACCTCTTGGCTTGCCTGTTTGTTATATTAATATTCATATTCGAGGAACTCATTGTGTATACACAGGGTGGTAAAGGGTATTTCCGTCAGCCGTGAATTTCTTTTTAATTTTCATTTGAAATGGCTTTTTAATATCACATGGAATGTGATTTTCCTAATACTGCACTTGTGATCCGTGGATTCATTATTATTTGTGAATTGATTTTTACCCTAATTTGCAGGAAATGCAATTCATAACCACCCCAACCCCCTTTACCATCATTTATACAATTTCTATTTAGGGATACTATTTATTTACTTCACTTGTTACTTTTTTTGAGTTGTGGTGGATTTATAGAAGGTAATACCTGGACTCTAGTATCTGAAGTAATGAATATTAATAGAACATTACAAATGGCAATTAATGAAGCGGGAGACCACTGAAATGCAAATCTGTTTGTTTTAAACAAAAAAGGCACACTTACATTTTCCTTTTCAAGTCCAGCGGGTGAGGAAAGTAAAGTTTCACATGAATAATTGTCTTTGCATGGACTCTGGGTAAGGTCAACAAAATCGTTGTCTGAATTGTCCTCGACGATGCTTTGCAGAGATACCACAAAATTGAAGGAAAATGAATTAAACTTAAATATCAAGCGCTATGGTAATCTGATGGCAAATAATACAACAGGATAGCAAAGAATACAACAGGATCCTTACCAAATATCGATTTTCTTTTCTGAGGCCATCTTCCCAAGATTGGAAAAAACACGCACCCGAACTCGGCTCTAACTCGGACCGAACTCGAACCGAACTCGAACCGAACTCGAACTCAACTCGAACTCATAAATTCCCTGGTCCCGAGTAGCAGAGAGTCTTGCTCTTTGGATGTCTTACCTGTGCCACCTGGGTTCTTGAACTCAATCACAAGCCCACTATGCTGTCGGTTTGCATTAGCAATAATCAAGTCGGGTGTCCCACGTTGGTAACCTTTTTTCCACGAATTTATTCTTTTACTTGAAGTGTCTTGATTTTCACCACAAGCGGCTATCAAAATAGCTTCTGGATAGTATTTCCTAAGAAAACCAACGACTTTCGTGTGAAGATCGAACTCAGTGATCATTTTAAACTGATTGTGTTTGAGACCGACGTCAGCTACAGTCTTTCTAACGCTTGGTAAGACTTCTGAGTACACCCACCTTCCAAACTGTTTCGCGCGCTCCATTTTACTCGAGAACACCAACGAGTAGACCCCAATTTCGTTGATAAACGACGCCTGCTCCATCTTCATTCTACAGTCAGGTTCGACGTGGTCGTGTACTGCATCTTTTGGTCGAGCATAACCTAGAGCGCTCGCGACTTCTTTCGCTTTGAACCATATGTCACCGTTATTCATAGCCGTCGTGATTTGGTGACCATCGAAATCAAATAGTTGAAGTGCCATGTAAGTCATCACTATATAGTCTCCCACAAAAAAAAACTACTCGATGTGGGCGTTAGGCTTTTTATAGATCTGGTTTGTTGTGTACCAACGCATCAGATGTGTTTTATTAGTCTTCGGTTTGCTACGTCGTCTGAAAAAGTTTCTAATGTTACGAACCAGCTTTCTAAACCAACCAATTATAGCTTAGGTCGTGTCCTCTACCACTCCCACAGTGTCTGATTCTGGTAACACAATAGGTTTGCCGTAAGTCTTTTTAGATCTCATACCAATCTCAGCGTGGAGCTCGAGAGTCACGTCACCGCGACCAAATGACCCACCAGCTTTGAACATGTGGTCAGTCATTTTATTTATCTTATATATTTCATGTTCTTTTGAAATACATGCTCCCATATATTTAGCGCTAGTTTGGAAGATCACTCTAATGGTAATGACGCAAGCATCGAACACTCACTTTATACCATATTCCTTCATCATTTTTCCACCCATGACTATGATGTCTCGGTTTGTCATGTAACCACTCACGATTTTCACACCGTGGAATTCTACCAACGATGGGTATGCATAGGGTGCGAGTGGTATTCTTGGTCGGTGTATTCCAAAAATCGTTCCATAAGGTGTGCCTATCTTTTTCATGTTCGCTATGAAGTCTGAGTCAGTTGACTTGATGTTGTTGACCCTGACATGTGAGTTGCTCATTTGCCAGTGTATTGATATCATATGCATTTTTGTGAGGTCAACACCACTTGGAATAGTGCATATGCTCTCCATTGCTGGGTTGCTGCCACCATACGCGAGTCCATTAGTCATGCCAGTCTTGTACCCTATGAACTTATCCCACTGACCGTCGTCGTTTGATATAATTGTCTCCCAATTTGACCCTGTGGCTCTCATAGGCAACCGCACTACGACAAAAATGGAGAGATCACACCACTGCATACTCGGGCAGTTAAAATGAAGGCCTGACTCAAGTGGGAGTGGTGTTAACTCAGGGGATAGAAAACTTTGGCCTGCACCGTTAACGCCAACAATAGGACCATAAGTTGGGTTGTTTTGCACTAATTTACTTGTTTCACCGATGGCTTTCACTTTGTTTGAACCATTGGTGTGAAATTCCACGTTTTTCAAGGCGTGTGTGCTAACGTTGAAGTCGAACACAACATTGTAGGACTGACTCTTGAGGAAACCTGATAGCAATTGCTCTAGAGTTCTTTTGTTTGCGGCGTCTGAGTCATCGACTGGGTCTGCTACGTTTTTTATCGCTGAGCCTTGCATGTCTATTAGTCCAGACATCCTTCCGCCGGTCGCACTTAATTTGGGATCTTCGTCCAGATGCCTTTTTGTTCTCTTTAGTATTTTATCGTGAGGGTCGTCAGACTCATACCCATAGTTTAGACTCATTACTACTTCAAGGTGTATTTGCTTACTAGATAGCCAGAGACCGCTGAAAACCCTAACACTATCGCTAGCGTTGTCGTGTCTGACTTACTTGTGGTGGTCTGTGCCTTCTGATTGGTGGTGACCACTGTTTTCTTCACGGGTGGTACTACTCCCAAGTGAGTCACCACATTTTCTTGGTGGACTTTTTTAGCCACAGTCGTTGGTGTTGTTGCATTCAAGCGAGTGTTCACTCCAAATCTCATGGACTCTGTGGCAATCTTTAATAAATTGTTGTACCCAGCGATTTTATTCTTGAGTATCACCACATTACTTGGCATTAACCATGTACTTGGCGACACTGCAAGATTTTGGACAACGTTGGTGTCTCTAATCGATTTATTCATGTTGAGAATCCATGTCGACACGTCATAGTTGACAACACTGTCAGCAAACAACTTGCGAAATTCTTGTTGGGTTTCTAGACTTCCTGCAGAACCACCAACGACTGATACACGTGTTCTCGCTTGCGCACCAAGTGTGGAGTACACAAAGGCTTCTATGCTCTGATTTAGATATTGCAACCCAATGTTGGTAAAACCGTCTGACAATCGCGCGACATATCGTTTATAATCGTTCTGAACGTCGTTGAGTGTGTAGACTCTGGATTCACCTAAAGTGCCATCGCTCAGGACTTTATTCTGGTAGTAGTGTTCTCTGGGGATCTTGGAAATCTTACCATACAATTCGGAAGCGTTGAATTCTCTACTTATTGATTTCATGGTCTCACCACCCTCCATTCTTCTGAGAAGTCTCCTAATGGTGAAGTACAAATGAAATCTCATCACACTTGTGACCACAGGGTGAACTTCTTGCGACACTGATAAATGTTGCAGTGAGACACCACAACAGAAACTCGCACAATACGTCGCAAACACAACACGGTAGTAAGATTGGCTGTCGTCCCACTCTGACATGGTCTTTGACGTGGTGATTTGTAAGGTTGGTAGCTTTGACATGAAGTAGCTATTTTGGTTAACAAAAACTTTAAAGTTATTCACTGGATAATTCAACACGTTTTCTGTTGGATAGCCATCCCAAAGCCCCCAGTGGTTCTTATGACCTTTTGGTAGTGGTTGGATAGTTCCACCACCTTGCCATATTATTGGGAACTTACTATTGTGTAGCCACTTCCACATGTTCCTATCATTTTTGAAGGTTGTGCTGGTTATGTCTGTGCTAAGGATGTCGTTGTTTTTGAAATATACGTCGACACCTAGGATCTTACCGTCTTGTGAAATATTTGGATAGAACTCGAGTTTGCTTAGAGTGGCGTGAGGGTACTTTTTGATGAGGTCTGCCTTCGCGTCGTGTGTAGCCTTCAATGTGTTCGCCATCGCACGTTCGTAGTACTTTCCATAGTAGTCATGAAGGGCTTTCTGCATATAATATACTGTATGTTATACATAATGCGAAAGTTGACGGTATTCATTGAAGATGAAGAAAAAGTTGTGTCCTTTGACAACGCGATGATGGTCGTGAGTGATAACCCATACATTATGGTCAAGACAGCTACTGTGTTTTGGGACTACCATAACATATTAGCAAACACAATCGACTTCTCCTTCGATAGCTCCTCGCGACTCTTAGTGGACCCAGGACACTATAACTTCAGCACGTTGGTTGGGAATATGAGGAACCATGCCTTCAAAGTAAGACCAAACATCGTGCCAAGCTTTGCGATATTGAAAACCTCATCTGGTAGATGTAAAGTAAAGACTGAAGCCCCGCTTAGATTGCTGGGGGCTGGACCTATTCTTGGCTTCGCAGAAAACACGTTAATCCAAGGGAAGGGGTGGCACATTAGCCCAAACGAGGTCGATATGTATAGAGGTCTGAAGTACGTAGAAGTTTCGTGTGACATTGTTGAGACGGAGAGCAATGTGGGTATTGATGGGAAGCGTAGCAATGTGATCACAACATTACCAGTACCCACTAGACAGTCTTTGAAGGGGTCAGTGCAACGTTATGTGGATATTGAGTCAAAGGTGAGTATTAAAAAAGGTGTTTACTCAAGTATGACGTTTCGTGTCAAACCAAATAACGGTGATCTTAAAATTGGCGCGGTGCTATTGGAACTGTATATTGTGTGAATTATATGGAGCTTGGTGTGGAAACAGAGCAAGGGTTGAGAGACATCTATTATAATCCTAAGACAGGGTTTAGTGGTGCAGAGAGGTTGTATCAAAGTGCGTTAGGAGACGGATTGAAAGTAACTAGAAAAACAGTGAAAGAATGGTTGACAGCGCAGGACACTTACACTAGGTACAAACCTATTGTGAGAAGACATAAGTTCCGTGCGACTTTTGTTGGATTTCTTGGTGAAGAGCTCCAAATGGACTTAGTGGACATGAGTAAGTATTCAAAACAGAATGGAGGTTATTATTGGATACTAACAGGCATTGAAATATTGAGTAGATACGCTTTTGGTATTGCAGTTTATAGAAAAGACACTAAGAACATGACTAAGGCTGTTGGAGAGTTGTTGAATGACTTTAAAGATCGGTTTGGAACCACACCTAAGTTAGCCCAATTTGATGATGGACTTGAATTCTACAACGTTGGGGTGAAAAGTTTGTTGAAAGAACACGACGTTAAATATTTCAGCACAAAGAGTGACAAAAAGGCTGCTGCTGTCGAGCGTTTTAATAGAAGTCTGAAGAGCATTATGTGGAAGTACTTTTACACCCGCGGGACGTACAAATGGATTGACGTTCTTGACCAGTTTGTGGGCAATTACAATAGCAATGTGAATCGAAGCACTATGATGAAGCCGAAGGATGTCAATAAGTCAAATGAAGTTTGGACCACTTTGTTTGGTCATCAATTCGCAGACAACCCATTGCCAAAGTTTAAGGTTGGTGAATCAGTGAGAATTAGTAAATACAAGAGCGTGTTCACAAAGGGCTACGAAGCTAACTTCACTGAAGAGCTGTTTAAAGTGGTGAAAGTTATTCGTGGTGATCCGAATGTGTATGAGATTGAGGACATAAGTGGTGAACAGATTATTGGGAAGTTTTACGAACAGGAGTTATCGCTGGTCAATAAGAAACATGGTGACGCTGTGTATAGAGTTGAGAAAGTGTTGAAAAGAAAGAAAGCCAGAGGGAAGAAGATGGCGCTGGTTAAATGGTTGGGTTATGAAAGCAAACATAATTCGTGGATACCAGAAAGCGATATTCAAAATGTGAGCTAATGTAATATGGCTGAAGGTGGGGGGAGATTTCGACGACTTTGAGATGAAAAACTTCAATGAGTACGAAGGCGTCATTGATGAGCAATTAGAGGAAGGGTGTTGTAGAGAGACTTTTTAGACAACGAGTAATGAGTTAAACTAACAACCACTCTTGTTGTTGAGACGATGCTCAAAGTGACAACTGCATGTTCTAGCACTTTTTAAAGACATTTTTAACTCAATAAAAATATCTGTGAAACTTTCTCTCAACGAAGACGTTTGTGGAACTCTCTTTATTTCGCAAGCCTTGTCTGACTATTGTAAAGAGACTTTTTAGACAGCGAGTAATGAGTCAAACTAACAACCACTCTTGTTGTTGAGACGATGCTCAAAGTGACAACTGTTCTAGCACATTTTAAAGACATTTTTAACTCAATAAAAATATCTGCGAAACTCTCTCTCAGTAAAAATGTTTGTGGAACTCTCTTTATTTCACAAACCTAGTCTGACTATTGTAAAGAGACTTTTTAGACAGCGAGTAATGAGTCAAACTAACAACCACTCTTGTTGTTGAGACGACGCTCAAAGTGACAACTGTTCTAACGCTTTTTAAAGACGTTTTTTAACTCAATAAAAATATCTGCGAAACTTTCTCTCAACGAAGACGTTTGTGGGACTCTCTTTATTTCGCAAGCCTTGTCTGACTGTTGGTTAGGTTGTGAGAGCAAACGTGATTCATGGATACCGGAAAGCGATATTCAAAAGGTAAGCTAATGTAATATGGCTGAAGGTGGGGAAGGTTTCGATGACTTCGAGATGGAGAACTTCGATGAGTATGATGACAACACTGATGAGCTCACCGAGACTGACGAGGAGCTCAGCAAGATAGCCATTGAGTACAGTGCGAGTGAGATGCCGAAAGACGTTCGTGTTAATTATGATAACAACCTCGACATTGCGAATAAGATAAGAAGTGTGCTAGCTAGAAGGCGAGGTGGGCAAAAAGAGACGTCGTTTATTGACACTGACGATGGTAAGACGGTGACAATAAGAGGGGCTAACATAGAAGTCCCAACAGTAGAGTTTGTTGAGCAGGAGTCATATGGTGACGTCAATGATACAAGCTTCAATCTAGCTTTTGAAGAGTCGGGAGAAATCGAGAGAAGACTGGGTGAACTAAAAGCGTTCAACAAAGAGTTAATAAAAAACGAAGTAAAAAGAATCTAGCTAATAAATAATAAAATAAGTGGATTGTACAAAAAAGGACTTGGCCACGACGACGCGTCAAGGGAAATAGTCAACAGGTCATATGTGACGGGCTCAGGGTCTATTCTTTTCAAACCAATAGGCATACATGGTAAACAAGGGGCCCAGGCGAATTCTAATACCTAGAGGAGGTACTTTGATCTACAGTAAAGATGACAATAGTAAAAGGGCTATTGAGCAGTTCAAACAGCTAGTTGACCAAATCCCTGAGAATACAGAAACAACAGTTGTCACAACAGAAGTAACCCCAGACGACTTTCCAGTAATTGAAACAAGAGTGGACTACGCTAACATACCTGGGCTATCACCAGACGAAAACCACGAGCTGAGTGGTGTGCTTAATCCAAGCGATGGTGTGTTGCGTGAATCAAGAGTGGGTGACGATGGCGCACTGCAAGCGCAGGCAGACCACTTTCAAGAAACGATAGACGAAACGAATGGGAGATTGGTAGAGCTTGACAAAGAAGACCTTACGATTGTAGAGAACGAAGAGTTCATTGATCTACATGAAAGAGTGATTGGACTTACGCGAGCCAAATACAGAACTTTAGGACAGCGAGAAATAGAAGAGGTTAGAGAGCAACAAGAAGTCGACATTGACAGATTTCAGAAGTTTAAGGAGTGGGTTAAAGAGAACGTAGTTGGGTTGAGCGCTGTAGCAATCTCAATGGCTGGAATTATAACAACTATTGTTATCGCTGGGAGGTCTGCTGTTATGAGAGGCGCTATGGTCACGAGGTCATTTGCACAGGCTGTTAAGAACGCGATAACGAAGATGGGTCCATGGGCTGTTGGGTTGGCTAACTTAGTTTATAATGCGTTGATGGCAGGTGCGAAGGGTCTCGCTTGGTTGGCTCAAAATCTGTGGGTACTCGCAGTGATATTTGCGTGGTTCGCTTATGACTATTACAAGCTAAAACAGCTAAAACAGTAGTAACAAAATATGTGTAAAGTATATGAACGTCACGTCAGCAGAATTGAGCCCTGGTTTTAGACGAGCAACTATGGGCGTCATAAAAGGGGTGAGAACGCAGCATGTGATCACGTTGAACCCTAATAAAGTCAGTCCTGGTGAGGAACTTTACATTGATGTACCGAAGCTCAAGGTTAGTAGCTGTTTGGTGCCTGGATCGTTGGGTTTAGTGTTCGACTTTAAGAATGCGAATGACAAAAGTTGGTTCTTGAACAATGTGAGCAAGTTACTTTGTGAGAAGCTTGTTGTGAGGCTAGCTGGGGAGACTGTGTATGACAACAATGGGGAAAATTACACTGGTGTCTATCGCGACCTTTGGGAAAGTGTTACTGCGCGAGACCAAATGATTGACTATGGTGTTGGCTCTGAGAACTTGAGAAAGCTAATTTCTAAGGATGACAGTGGTGCGACAAGTGGGAACGCTGCTAAAGTTAGTGATGCATTGATGTTTGGTGTGGTTGGGACGAAACAGCGGATTAAGCTCGGCAAGATCATGAATGACCACGGGTTGTACGCTCCTTTCAGCATGAACAACAACTTGCAGTATGTGATCACACTTCCCAAAGCTACAGACATCATGGTGGCTCAATCCAATGAGAGTGTGGGTGGATACACTCTGGAGAACCTTGAGCTTGAGTACGAAACGATCGATAACCAGGAGCTCTCTGATGAAATAACGTCAGGCTACGCAAGTGGTCGTAGTTTGTCATACGAACACGTTACGCTGATGAAAACCACCGAATGGGACAAAGGTACGACCATCGTGAACGAGAATGTTAATCTACCGAGAAAAAGCATGAAGGCAATTGTGTTGCTATTCACGAATAAGTCGCGAACGGACAGTGAGGAGTTTCTTTACCCAAATATCGAGAGTGTTAGAGTCACAATTGAAGGTGTGCCAAATAGCGTGTACTCACAAGGCATCCCAAAGTCGAAGTTCTATGCAGAAGCGAAACGGTTGTTTGGGTTAGGTGAGGAACACGCTCAGTTCATGACTATACAGAAGTTCTATAAAGATGGTTTTGCGTTAGTCATTGACTTGAGGAGCGTCCAAGATAATTACAACGTCGCCACTGGAAAGAAAATTGTGAACACACAATCCGGCGTGCTTCTTGAGATCACTAAGAAAGCGACGACTGCAAATGTCATGTGCAGGGTGTTTGTGATGAGTGATGGATTAGTCAACTTCATGAACAATGGGCTGCAATCAATCCAGTATTAAATCAAGCGCAATTTAATGGAGACTCCGTTTAATGCGCTAATTGTTGGTATGACAGCTTGTGGTAAGACACATTATTTACTCAACACACTGGAATCTGAGTATCGTGGTAAGTTTGACTACATTGTGTTGATTTGCCCTACTTTCGAGTGGAATAAAGCGTATCAAGATTGGAAATATGTGCGTGACCCTGACGTGTTAGCGATAGACTGTGCACAGGATAACGTTGACGCTGTTCTCAAGTGTGTAACAAACACTTTTAAAGGCACTAACACTCTGATTGTGTTGGACGACTGTGCGAGTGGGCAGGACGTCAAGAATAGGACTAGTCAATTGGTCAACTTGGCTTTTAGTGCGCGACATTTTATGTTGAGCGTTATTGTCATCACACAACAACTGACGTCGATCGCAAAACCGTACAGAGAAAACATTAGTAAGCTCATTTGCTTTTACTGTCCGAGCAGAAGTGATATGAAGGTTGTTATTGACGATTACCTTGGACACATTAGCAAAGAAGAAGCGTCGGCGATTGTGACCGCATTAAAAAATAACAAGTACGCTAGACTCGAAATCTCACTACGCTATCCATACAGTTACGAAGTCGTTACTCCGCAATAAAATATGGGTATAAGTAATAGCGCGATGGTGAAACGCAAAAGTGAAGAAAACCCCACGATTGAGGAATTAGTTGAGGATACCGCTGACACTTCGACTGTGGAAGACAACATTGACGTTAGGAGAGCCGAACTTATTAGACTGTCTGGTGATGGTGTGGTAAGCCAATCTGAAGCGTATATTAAAAAAGCGTCCGCAAAGGTTATCGACAAGATATGGCGCCAATATGAGTTGAAGAGCATGGAAATTGCAAACGCTTTTCTCACTGACTTGCTAATCAGCAAATTCGCTAGCTTACTAGATGGGTTGAACGCCATTGAGAACCCTGACGAACTAAACGACCCGTTACTAAAGAAAGACGTTGAGAGCATTGTCGCGGTTGTGACACCATACGTGCCTTTCTTGGGCTTGTTGTCGGGAGGAATCACAACGTCGAAACATGTGTACGATCACCATTTTAGAAGTGAGGTGACAAACACTGAAAATAGTGAACAAACGGACTAATTCGCGAAACAACCGGCCACCTGTTAGTATGCAAATTAGTCAATGTTGTTAACCAATCAAAAGAGCGCCATTTTGCTATCCATTTGGATACTTATTTGGATAAAACATTTGTTGTGGACGCTGGTGTGAATTGACCAATCAAAAGAGCGCCATTTCGATACTTGTTTGGATAAAACATCACCACTAGAAGCAAAATCTAGTGGTTTTTTTTCGCGCGTGAATTGAGACAACAGCAGAACGCGTCGGTCGTAGTTTGTTGAACAAAAACGCGAAAATGACGAAATGACACTCTCTATTTTTTAAACATGCGAAAATGACGAAGCGACACATTCTATTTTTTAAATATGTGAAAATGTTGAAACGACACTTTCTATTTTTTAAAAAATGCGAAAATGACGAAGCGACACATTCTATTTTTTAAATATGACTGAAATAACACCAAATTTAGCGAAAATCGTGATTTGGTATAAATTTGGTATTGTTTCGTGAGTCTCGCGCGAATTTGACATTAATTGAGTAGAAAACGTGAGGGGTGTCTAGCTTGATTAACGACCGCCATAGTAGTATAGAGAGTGGGGGTACGAGCTTATTCGATGTTATACGTGAATATAGAATTACCGAAATGACACCGAATTTTGTCGAACCGTGGTTTGACACAAATTTGGTGATGTTTTGGTAATTATATTCACGGTTAACATCGATTGGGCTCGTACCCCCACTCTCTATACTACTTCAGCCTGGCTTAAAAGTCCCTTTTTTCGGGTTTGGCGAAAGGAGTAGCCCATTCTATGCAGATATGTAACAAATGTTCGATATTTTGCCACTGTTTTCGACCACATCCATTGCTGTAAAATTTGGACTATCCATGCGTAGCGACGAAATGGAACGACAAAGTTTCCTCTCGTCCCGTTCAGACAGTAACTTACGACGACCACGCTTTCCACATGTCTTTATCACGCTCTTCTTTTCGCTAAGCCCTTCTTGAATTATTCTATGTACGCTTGACTTCGATATTTG
This sequence comes from Chrysogorgia sp. JL179-B06, assembly GCA_035772405.1. Taxonomy (NCBI): domain Eukaryota; kingdom Metazoa; phylum Cnidaria; class Anthozoa; order Scleralcyonacea; family Chrysogorgiidae; genus Chrysogorgia; species Chrysogorgia sp. JL179-B06. The sequence goes on along the minus strand of JAYKKM010000404.1, from coordinate 535,410 downwards.
AACTTTCGAGGCAATTACTCGACAAGAATATCTCTTTTCGTTGAACAACAACAAAACTAACGCTCGTTTCTTTGCACTTATACGCTACTTGTTATAGACAAACTGTTTATGAACACTTAATTGTCTATGACGTCATGTAATTGATTTTCGCCGTAAATATACCGTCAGTCGAAGACCTTACTGTTACTAGTTTGCATGACCAACGATTAACTGGGTAACACAGACATTATGCAAGGCTAATATTATTTGCATCAACGAGACCATCATTCGGACAATCGTTGCAAAAATTGTTGGGACACCTGTGCAGTTATACCCTCTCCTCCCCCTCCCCCCTGTTCAATGTTGCCGTTATCAACATTTGGGGCTAACTGTGGCAAAGTGAAGAGGCGCACAAGCCCAAACAAGCATCAACATTGAAATGGGGGGAGGGGGGGAAGGCAATGTAGCCCTTGCCGTACGTTTACTCATACCACAGAGGATACCTTGGTTTTTTTCGGCTGTCCCAACCAATTTATGCAATGATTGTAGCTTGAATGGGAAGGGATTGAAATATAGCATGCAAGCTTACCTTGATGCATGGTTGCCCTTCGTACATTGCAGTTTCCACGCTTTTGATGTGTCCAAAATCCTTGCTTTTTCTGCTGAGGCGTTTGCTATAAAGAAATACAAAAGCCTTTTCACCTTCACCATGAGCAGACCATTTGTAGGCATGATGTAAAATCTTCAATTCCGATTACTTTTGTGTTTCGAAACTATTACAGCAGTAGAAGCAGGAAGAACAGCCGCTACACCAGTTGAAGGAAGAAGTAGTAGAAGGAAGAGAGATAGAAAAGGTGGTAGAGGGAAGCGAAATAGGAACAAAAGTAGTAGGGGGAGAAAACGGTGGGGTGGTATCAAGCGAAGAAGAAGACAAAAGAGAAAGGAGTGGCAGAAGGAAGAGAACCAGCAGAAGAAGTATTGGAAGGAAGTGTTGATGAAGACGTAGCAGTAGAAGCAGCAAGAACAGCCGCTACTACACCAGTAGAAGATGAATTATTCTTGAGTTTAATTTTGAAGCCATCTCTTGAGTCCAGTATATTCTTCAACTGCAAACGACCATATGAGCTAGGCTTTTTAATGGAATGTTTGGCAACTTTTTTATTTGGAAACTTCAAATGTTTCAAACTTTTCTCGAAATGATTATATTTTGATGATACATAATCTTCTACTTTATAAATCATTATCTGATCTCTAGGTTATTTTGAGCGCCGCTGAGGCAGTCGAAACGTCAGTCACCAACAACAGTCTTTCTAACAACATGGACGATCAACTTCACACATATAGTTTAATTTATTCTCGCTATAGATTCGTTTAATATAAACAGTATATTTCAAGTTTCTATCGCTCTGTTTACAGTATGTTATGCTTATTTATTATGACTATTTTCGCGAGCGGTCCGGAACGTGAAATCCGGCAATTTGATTGGTTCCTGAGCGGTCCGGAATCTGCCGTTACGGACCGCTCACAGTTGCTGACAGTGAACATTTTATAAACAAAATGAAGTCATGTCATTATACGCAACAAGATGGATAATAATTTCAGAACTACTCATTGTTGAAATATATCGTGCAGGTATGTTGTTATAACTTTTATAAGCTTTCATTTGATGTATAGCTCAGGTTTCCGCATTATGTGAAACTTTTTAAAATGTCCAAAACGTTCGTAACATTGTTCGTGATAAATATAACTTTACTTGTCGCAGGTAATGTAGAATTTCAGGTGGGTTTTTTTCAACTATACTTAACGCACAACCTTGAACAATATGTCAAACAAAAGCAAATGAAAAATGCTATTCGAGGCAGAAATTTTAGGAATCTAGCGAAACGGAGAGTACTTTAAAAATTGGAAAACATCTGCCATTTTGGTTTAGTTCGCAAGAAAGATGGTGGCGAATACGAGCCTAACACTGTAGAGTTTTCACAGAACGTTCACAACATTTGTGGTCATATAATAAACTACTTGTTGACCTCGCTTGTTCGGTCTGTACTAGTGAAATATCGAACCTCCGTTTTCTGCACAGACCTCGGCTCGCTGCGCTCGCTCGGTCCGTACTAAAAACGTCGGTCCGATATTTCACTAGTACAGACCTCACGCTCGGTCAATAAGTAGTAATTACTACACCCCCAGTATACATCCATCTTGTATATTATCCAAATACAGCTATGTTTGTGAAATAATGATTTTAGAACTAATAGTTATCTAACTTTGGGACATGCAAATTAAGCAATTATCCATGAAATCGCCCAAAGGATATCGCTGGCATTCGAGGTTTTTCTTATAATTTGAAATGTTTATGCAATACTAGTTACTTTCATGCAGATGTGAAAGAGCCCTACACTTCAATGACTTTCAGGATTGTAAGATTTGCACTTGATTTACATTGCAAGAACCTCAAAGCACTAGATTCTATGCGAGAATTCATCGTACTTCCAAGCAATTGTCTTACAAGGTAAATCATGATACAGCAACATTTAATCTTTTTATGGATCTTTTCATTTGCAGAACTACCAAAAGATAATCTGTTTTGCAGGAAAGCATCTACTATTTACTTCATGTCTGGGGGTATCTTCGCATTCTCCATTTGGTCAAATATTCTTCTCAGGTCCAAAGTATCACTTTGTTATCATCTCTTCTTTCAACCGTTTCTCTCTTGTAACATCGCTTCTAAACTCTTTCTGCTGTGTACAGGCACCTGATCATCACTGTCAGGAATTGCTACATTTCCTAAACAAAACGATGACGCCCTATACCAAACGAGTAACGGTATCAATGTCATACAATGACACAGGAACAAATTCTTCCACAATATCTTTCAGCGCAACTGCATCCCCATGTATGCATAGTGTTATGTTGGGCGGATCCAATGTGACGAAGATCTTGCATACCAGACGACGACCTTCTACAGTAACTCCTGCAGAGCCTCTTTCTGGTGATGGAACCTTCATCATTGCGAACTATAACCAGAACAATTTTATGCTGTCCATAGTTTCTTGTAAAAGCGATTCGACTGTTCTTAAGTCTCCCTCGTGTACAGTGCGCTTTCTAAGGTTCAGGTAACTGGATCTCAACATTGTGGTAGTGACTCTGCCATCCCCAGATATTGCTGATGACTTGTCCTAGCGTAATTTTAGTAACTTGTTGGTTACAAATATTAGCATGGTCCAGTATTGAATTTGCTGACAAAAAGTCACCTTTGCTGTGCTCATAATTGCAAATGATCCTAAAATTATAACAATATACAAAGTTATTGTATTATCGTATTGTTGCAGCTGAAATGAAGGATCTTAGTATTGAAGAACTTGAAGATGTCACAGATTGTACCAAACCAGATGGAAAAGTGGACCAAGGCTGAGAAGAAAGATTACCTGTGTAGTGAATGTTAGTTGTTAAATAGTTAGGTATGACAAGTACATGCAAGTACACGGTTGTATATGCAATGACGTAACTGCTGGCGTGTTGGTTAACGGTTTTGTTGGTTAACTTAGTGAGTTCAAGGCTCGGTTTGAAACCTACTGTTACTTCGGTTTTTGATACACAATGTTGTTTCGTTTTATCAGGGTTTGATACCCAATGGTGCTTCGTTTTATCAGGGTTCGATATGCAGTTGTTGCTTAATTTTTTTCATGGGTGGTCAGCTCAAGATACCATCTGGCTGGATCTTCATCTGAATTCAAGTACCACTACTCACTTCAAGCCCCCTTGGTAGCTTGCACCTAACCAACGAACAGGGTAAGTAAAAGGTGAACAAAGATGTTAACATTGGCAATATGGTAGTCTCACAATCTCAACAAAATCTAATGCACAAATTCATCTTTTTGCTCTAACGCCAGACGATTTTGGAATGCCATATACATACAGGAAAGGTGTTGAATCGGACCTTTTTGACGTTAGCGCCATGGCTGAGCAAACGATTTGGGATGAATTGGGAAGAAATAATATCGAAATAGACAAAGCTACTTTATGTTTTTATATGAATTCATGTCTTCGAGAGCATGAGGACTTGTATAAGTATCTTGCCGTTCAAATAAGTGGAGATAACTTGCCGAATAATTTACACGATATTTACCAAAAGATGGATGTTGTGCATTTTGGAAGAATCGTTGTTTATTTAACACTAGTGTGGAAAGTTAGCGATTCTTGTGACTCCGAAACAGTTCGACAAGCTGTGGGTAGAACTGTTGAAGTTTTTAGACGCGTGGACTTGACAAAATATAAACCGGTGAAGAAACTGTCGCGGTTTAAACAGCTTACTTGTCTAGTTTTATTAACGACGCTGTCGTTATGGATGTTGTAAAGTTGCTAAGGCCTGATTTGAATATATATTGGTTTTGAATGAGAGGAAGCCATTAAAAAGTCATTAGTCTGCTGTGCTTCAACAACTTTATGCCTGATTTGAATATTAGTAAATTAGTTTGAATGAGAAAAAGTAATCATTAGGTAAAGGCGAATGCGTGGGTTCGAATCCAATTAACTTTGTGCACGAAAGACCGATACTGCTAAAGAAACGTGGTTCAAATGAAGTTTACGTCCATTCCGATCAGTTATTTCAAGAGATGCGTGTATCAAATAATTTACTGATAAAGACGGCGTAAAATTGCTTTGTGGAGATTGTTGAGGAGAAGGTGTTTGTTTTAGAGTGTTTATATCATGTTGTTGAGTGAAAGATTTTTTCATTTTACATCAAACCCTGGTAGAGTGAAGATCATGCCTTGCTCCTGTCTTCCTAGACGTCTACCTTATATCACACTTCGAAATATTTTCAGACGTATTCGCTGCGTATCGGCTTGCTGTGGTGGCAAGATTGTGATTCAGCAATCTGAGTTAGATGGCGGAACAGTATCTCCACGATCTGTATTACAGCCCAGAAAGTCCGGCAAGTTTTGGCGGCGTCGATGCTATTTACCGTGTCGTAAAAAATGACGGGAAATTTAAACTATCGCGAAACGAGATAAAAACCTGGTTAAAACAACAAGACACATATACTTTGCATAAACCAGTACGACATCGTTTTAAGAGAAATAGAGTTATTGTCGGAGCAATGGACGAAATGTGGGAGGCTGATCTGGTCATTATGGATTCGTTGAGTAAAGCAAACAATGGCTATAAATACATGTTGACTGTCATTGATGTCTTATCCAAGTATGTGTGGGTAGAACCATTCAAAACAAAGTCCGGAGAAAATCTGATTAAAGCCTTTAAGAAGATATGTAAGAAAGGTAGACGTCCCGAGAAACTTCATACCGATAAAGGAACTGAATTTACCAACAGACCATTTCAGAAGCTTTTGAAAGATTACAACATTTGGTTTTTCACCACACACAACGACACCAAAGCGTCTATTGTGGAACGATTCAATCGAACGCTTAAGGGAAAGATGTGGAAATATTTTATAGCTAAGAATACAGTAAAGTATATGGATGTGCTACAAAAGTTGGTGTATTCCTATAACCATTCGCGACATCGGAGTATTGGAATGAAACCAGCTGATGTGAATCACGAGAATGAAAGCATGGTGTGGCAACGATTGTACGGACACGAGTCGAGCGCGCCCATCAAGTATAAATTTAACGTGGGTGATCAAGTGCGAATCAGCAAAGCCAGACGAACATTCAAGAAAGGTCACTTACCCAGCTGGACCAAAGAAGTTTTCACCATAACGAAGCGTATACCTAGAAGACCACCAGTGTATAAAATATCCGATTATCACGACGAGGAGTTAGAGGGAACATTTTACGAACAAGAGTTGTAAAGCATTATCAAGAAAGATACTGACTTTTTTAGAGTAGAAAATGTGATTAAGTCTCGCATGCGTGGTAAACGCAAAGAATATCTTGTAAAATGGTTAGGTTACTCAAATGATTTTAATTCTTGGGTACCGGCTGATAATGTAAAACATATTTCGAAATAAAAGTGTGTGAATTTTATAACTTGTGTTCATTTGTGTCTTACTCATCGAGATGGCAACACAGTTTTATCTGACGCTCCCAAGCAATAGTTCTATGAAATATTTCCCTGATAATACGGTAGCGAATTAGAAGTGAAGAAGTGAAGCTAGCCGAAACGTTAGAGCTGACAGGGGACTGGGAAGTAGCCCTTTCCGAGTTTAATTATCCTCATACATGGAGCACGATACGCGATGGCAATCAGCAAACCTTTCTCTACAACATCATTGGCACAGGTCCAGATGAAGTGGGCATCATTCAAGGCACACAATACAACGGTGTTACAAACCTGGTTAAAGATTTAAACCATTGCATGACGAAAGAAGGACAAGCTAAGATAAGTTTACATATAATAAAAATACGCTCAAAGTGAGAGTCGATGTGAAAAAAGGCGCAATGGTATGGTTCTCGGGTGATATCGCAACGGCTTTAGGATTCGAGCAGGATACAGTGATTACGAAGAAAACAACGAGTCCCTATGTAGCAGATATAAACGCGGGTTTTGCATCTATTTACCTCTACACAAATGTGGTGGATGCACAATTTGTCCGCGACGTCAAAGTGCCTCTTCTACGAATTGTGAATACGAAACGAAAATACGGGGAAAATGTTAACATTAGTTTTCGCAACTTACAATACGTCCCCCTGAAGTTGAAATCATTCGAGATGATAGAAATAGATATAAAGGACGACAAAAACGAAAACGTGTCATTTGGTTTCGGGAAGTCCATCGTGCACTTCACTTTAGACAGAGCAGATCACCGTATTTTATTTAAAGATGAAAGCTAGAATCGTTCCAGATGCAGAGCAGTTTCAACAATATTATTTACGAGGACAACGAGGTGGAAGTCTTTCTGGTTTTAGAGGTGCACGGATTCAAAGAGGCTACGGCATTGGAAGTTTCTTTAAAAGTATTGCCCGATATGCAATACCTCTGGTGAAACGAGGAGCACAAGCGATTGGAAGGAGAGCTCTGCAAGCGGCGACAGATGTCGGTCAAGATGTTCTGGCCGGGAAAAGTGTGAAGCAAGCTGTCAAAGGTCGTGGTGTTGCAGTCGTCAAAGATATAGCTCGGCAGGGTGCTAAACAACTGATGAGTAACCAATCAGGAGGTGGTCGCAAACGCAAGGCACCCATAAAAACCAATGCCTCATCGAAATCTACCAGTCATTCACAGACCAAGAGGCGGAAAACATCTCAAGAAAAACCTACTTTTCTTAAATAATCATGGCACAAGGCTACGAGACTTTACATAAAGATTCCTGTTCCTGTGGAAAATCTGAACTGGACTTATTTTCTGTTCCTGACACTCAAGTTGAAATGAATAAAGGATTTTGGGAAGACATCGATCCTCTTTCTAGCATTGGAACTTCGGACACTATCGAGTTTCTCTGTGCTGCAAATTCTGATGTCTACACCGATCTGGCAAACAGTTACCTTCACGTAAAAGCAAAGATAACGAATAGAGATGGAACTAACTTACCTGACACCGCCCAAGTGGGTCCTGTTAATTTATGGATGCATGCCTTATTTTATCATGTGGAAGTTTATCTGAACAACAAACTGGTCACACCATCAACCACTTCGTATCCCTACCGAGCATATATGGAAACTGTATTGAACTTTAGCAAAGACGCTAAATCATCTCACTTAACATCAGCGTTGTTCTACAAAGACCAGGCTGGACGGATGGATGCCGTCAATCCACTAGCAGAAGTTGCCGATGCGAACAAAGGATTAAAGGAACGTCACGCGCATACAAGCCTAAGCAAGTCTGTGGCAATGGAAGGAAGAATTCATTCGGATCTGTTCGCGCAAGAACGATATTCTTGGTGCTGTTCCGATCAAGCTCAAGCTAGTGAGATCAAGAGCTCCCTTTTGCCTGGTTTCATCAGCAGAAGCTCCTGGTTTTAAAGTGGTTCTGGAAGAATGCGTGTTTCGCGCTCGCCGTGTTAACGTTTCGTTCACTACAATGATAGGTCATACACAGGCCCTTCAACATATCACAGCCAAATACCCTATCAATCGTGTAAACTGCAAAGTGTTCTCCGTACCAACGGGAAACATGTCTGGAGATCAAAAGAATATATTCCAAGGACTTCTTCCCGATAGAGTTGTGATTGGGATGGTGGATGCAGATGCTTACAACGGAGTTTATAACAAGAATCCTTTCAATTTTAAGAACTACGACACAACATTTCTTGCATTATCAGTGAATGGAGAACACCGGCCTGGCAAACCACTTCACCTAAAGTTTGCTGGAGCAGCCGGGACCAACTATGTTTCAGCATTCCAAACGATGTATGCTGGTACCAACAAGATGTTTCAGAATCAAGGCAACGGTATTACTCGAGACGAGTATGCAAATGGATGGGTATACCCTGTACGTGTTTGATTTAACAGCTGATCTATGTGTTGGAGATCATTTTCAACCTATCAGGGATGGCAACGTCTCCCTGGAATGCAAGTTCGGTATGGCTCTAACTGGGGCTATAAATATCGTGGTGCTTGTAGAATTTCAAAATCTTATCGAGATTGATGCCAGCCGTAACGTGCTAAGTGACTTCAGAAGCTAAAATGAACACACGTCAACTGTTACGTGTCTTACAAAGTGACCCATATACCAAATCAGTGTTTACAGATGTTTTACCCTCGGATAGTTTACCAAGTCAGATACAGAAAAGACCTAGAGGTTTTATTATAAACGTGGATCCAAGCGATGGACCTGGTACACACTGGGTAGCTGTTTACGTCACATCGGATGGAAAAGGAGAATTCTTCGACTCCTATGGACAAAGCCCAGAATTTTACAGCAGAAACTTTGAAACCTTTCTACAAGATCATAGCAGTACATTTACTTGGAATGAAAAGACTTTACAGTCACCGTGGTCTCGTGTGTGTGGACAATACTGTTTATTTTATGCTTTACATCGTAGTAGAAATATTCCCATGTCAACTATTGCTAGTATGTTTACTGATCAAAAGGAGTGGAACGATACATTAGTTCGTGATTTTATACATAAATGGTATTTTACGTAAGAATAAAAACAACAACAAAAAAACCACGTTGTAATTGTAAAAATATTTATTCAATAAATGTTTACAAAAAGATTATGAATGGCATTTATATGGACTTTTGTTTCTACGTTTCTTTCTTGGTTTCATTGGTTCCCCTGGAGACTGTAGTGACGGCATCAGAGGGGGGTCGCTAGAAGCAGACGAAGGCTTGTTCCTATATTCCTTCACCAAATGTAGACGCTCTTCGTTTCTTACGATTCCTTCGGGTACATTCAAACGTCCTAAAGCTTTTGAGAACAGTTGCCATCCTGCAGGGTTGAAATTCTTTCTTTGGCGCAGAGTATCGTTGACCAAATCAATGACGTTAGTACCCGGAATAGTTCTTCCTTGAAAAACCATCTGCCCTTGATCGTTCCAACCAACCACATCTTTGTTTGCTTTTATCTTCTTTATCAGTTGTACAGCTCTTGATTTCATCGTGGATGGTACACTTTCTATGATATCACTCTCGATTTCTCCAGGTGGTTCAGGCGTTGTCTCTGTTGAAGGTTCGGGGTCTGTTTCTTCTGCTGCGATAGGTTGAGAAGGGACGACACTTACAGGAACAGGCCGATGCATTCGTTTGTCATAATAATTGAGATAGCGTTGAAAGGTCTGATTATACAACTTCACTTTATCGTCTTGTGTTATATCTTGACATTGTAGCAAATTGTCCATTTCCGAGTCCAACTGGTTCACTTGAGCAGTCAGTGGAAGAACCAAGGGTTTCTTTGTAGTGATGTGTTCAGGGACCAGAACCAGTCTTTTGACATGCTCCATTATTTGGTTAGGAAGCTCGCTAATTGTTCTAAGACAGGAGCGAGTAGAAAAGGTAAGAATCCGTCTCCTTTTTGTAGAATAACTCTCCTTTTCGTGATCGGGTTTCTCTTATATGTGATCTGAGTATGGTGTAAGCTTTTTATACGTTTTTAGACTGATTTTAATCGTTTCACGGCAAATGTGCATTTTCGCATGGAAGGTTTACACTTTGTCAATACTTTTAAAACATCGTAGTTCCTTCTCACCAGGCGGGATATCCTCAAATGAATACACGTTTGACAGCAGTATGTTTTTATACGCGAGGTTGGTAGACGTAATGAGTGTCTGTCGGGAAGATTCCTGATCGAAGTCGTATTTCGTCAGGACATGTCGGCGTTAGGTCGACAAATATGTAAGAATACGGCTCTTTTGTTGCCATCTGGTAGCTTGCTGGAAAAATTTGGTATTGCTTGGGTACAACTGTTTGGCTAGGTGGATCACTTGGCTGGCATCATGGACGTAGAACCAGATAGCTGGCGTTAAGAGATATAGTTCGATGATCTTTGCTTTGATGAAACATATTCTGTACGATATAGATGACACTAAGGTTTCCATGATGCGACTTTTTGGTAAATAATTTAGCAATGATAGCATCCTTTTCCCCCATCATGTCGTCAATGATAAATAAATTCCTTATCTTGGGATCAATAGAATCCAACATGGAATCAGGTAAACCTTGAACAAACTGAATACCAGAAACTAGGGTCTCTATTTGAGCAAAGGATTCCTGATATTCGGAATAAAAGTAAACAATATTTTCAGGTGGAGGATCGATCATCACTTGAGCGTTGGCTAACAATGTTTTGACAAACGTTGTTTTTCCTGTCTTGGTTCCTCCAGAGACCATAAGTCCAAACGGGTGTGTTAACTGAATGGAATACGTTCGGCTTTGGTTTGAGTTTAGTGAGTTTGATACAGCACTAGTAAACGGGAGATGTATCGTTCTTCTATCATAGGAAGCCATATCCGGTTGCTTGTCTGTGACTTCAGAATGAAATAATTTCTGATGGTTAGCGTTATTACTTGATGCGACGAATGATCCAACGGAAGAGATTGGTTGAGAGGGGGTCTTTTTACCATGAACGTTTGTTCATATGGCGGCGAAGGTGTTCTTTTCTTGACAAAGTGTTTCCACATATGCCACACTGATGAGACATGTTCTCTGACTCACGACTGAACATGAAATGGAACTATTTTCTCAATAATTTTAATTTTATAAGATACCTAATCTGATCACCCCGAAAATACCCCAAACGCCCGCATCTCCCTACGAACACCCCGAATGCACCCCCAAATACCCCGCAACACCAAACACACACCCAAAACACCCCAAGACCCAAATGTACCCCCAAACTACCCGGAAACACTCCACCCGCCCTCGTCACCCTGTGAGCGCCCACCAAAACACTCCACAAGACCCCCAAAACACCCCAAGGATCCAAATGTTCCCCCAAACACCCCGGAAACACTCCACCCGCCCTCATCACCCCCAAAACACTCCACGAGACCCCCAAAATACCCCAAACACTCCACCCGAACTCATCACCCTGTGAGCACCACCTAGCGCCCCCAAAACACTCCACAAGACCCCCAAAACACACCAAGGATCCAAATGTCCCCCAGACACCCCGGAAACACTCCACCGGCCCTCATCACCCCCTAGCGACCACCAAAACACTCCGAGACCCCCAAAATACCCCTAGCACCCAAATGTACCCCCAAACACCCCGGAAACACTCCACCCGCCCTCATCACCCTGCGAACACCCCCTAGCGCCCCCAAAACACTCCACGAGACCTCAAAACACCTCAAGGACCCAAACTTGTCAAATAATTCCAATCAACTTTATTTCAAATAACAATGTTAATTATTATCACACGATTGCGAATGTTAATTATTATTACATGCGTGCAAGTGTCTGGCGTTTAATAAGTCCTCTATTCTTCGCGCAAATCAGTGTTCTCCAGTCTTGACATGTATACTTCAATATTCAATATTCAACCTTTCACAATTGGCCTGACGTTTCGTAAACTGTTCACGAAAGCTTCGACAATCTTTGCCTCCGACACTTTTTCCAAAGCGCTGTCGAAGTACAACAACATTTTCTGGTAGTCTTCCATCATTAGGCAATCGTGTTGTCTTTGAGACGAATTCTTAATACGACAGCTTTTACAATTTTCCAACACCAAAGTAGAAATGACGATTGAAACCTCTTCTGCATAACATTTTAATAATAGATGTTCAATCAGCTTTTGACGGCGGTTCAGAATTCTTTCCGGCAAATCTCCAATGTCAGTAGGTACGGAGAGTTTAGACAAATCTCTTTGGAAAGCCATAATAAACACAACTATTAAATATTCACGAAAACCCCTACTTTTATAATGTTTTCCTATAGTAACAACAATCTTTGCAAGCAAGACAATAGAACAAGACCGGACTCGCGCGACTCGCCATTGTGACGAAACTCATTAAAAACCGATCATCTGAAACAAGTCTGATCAACTTTAGGCAAGTGATGAAAATACACTTTAATTTCATTTTATTCACTAATACACATTATTCGTAGTCAAAGCAGTCACTAAAATTAATATAACGCATGGTTCACATTCCCAACTTCATTTGAACCACGTTTCTTTAGCAGTATCGGTCTTTCGTGCACAAAGTTCATTGGATTCGAACCCACGCATTCGCCTTTACCTAATGACCTTTTGATTACTTTTTCTCATTCAAACTAATTAACTAATATTCAAATCAGGCATAAAGTTGTTGAAGCACAATTTCCCATCATTTTTTACGACACGGTAAATAGCATCGACGCCGCCAAAACTTGCCGGACTTTCTGGGCTGTAATACAGATCGTGGAGATACTGTTCCGCCATCTAACTCAGATTGCTGAATCACAATCTTGCCACCACAGCAAGCCGATACGCAGCGAATACGTCTGAAAATATTTCGAAGTGTGATATAAGGTAGACGTCTAGGAAGACAGGAGCAAGGCATGATCTTCACTCTACCAGGGTTTGATGTAAAATGAAAAATTTAACTCAACAACATGATATAAACACTCTAAAACAAACACCTTCTCCTCAACAATCTCCACAAAGCAATTTTACGCCGTCTTTATCAGTAAATTATTTGATACACGCATCTCTTGAAAGAACTGATCGGAATGGACGTAAACTTCATTTGAACCACGTTTCTTTAGCAGTATCGGTCTTTCGTGCACAAAGTTCATTGGATTCGAAACCACGCATTCGCCTTTACCTAATGATCTTTTGATTACTTTTTCTCATTCAAACTAATTTACTAATATTCAAATCAGGCATAAAGTTGTTGAAGCACAGCAGACTAATGACTTTTTAATGGCTTCCTCTCATTCAAAACCAATATATATTCAAATCAGGCCTTAGCAACTTTACAACATCCATAACGACAGCGTCGTTAATAAAACTAGACAAGTAAGCTGTTTAAACCGCGACAGTTTCTTCACCGGTTTATATTTTGTCAAGTCCACGCGTCTAAAAACTTCAACAGTTCTACCCACAGCTTCTCGAACTGTTTCGGAGTCACAAGAATCGCTAACTTTCCACACTAGTGTTAAATAAACAACGATTCTTCCAAAATGCACAACATCCATCTTTTGGTAAATATCGTGTAAATTATTCAGCAAGTTATCTCCACTTATTTGAACGGCAAGATACTCATACAAGTCCTCATGCTCCCTAAGACATGAATTCATATAAAAACATAAAGTAGCTTTGTCTATTTCGATATTATTTCTTCGCAATTCATCCCAAATCGTTTGCTCAGCCATGGCGCCAAAATGAAATATTCCCGCCAACAACTCGACTATTTATCTTCCTCGGCTAGGCTTCGGACCCCTTTCGGAACACGAGCTGCTTGATTATTCATAACTCATGAATTATGCCCTTAATAATTCATAATTTCAAAGAACATGCTAATTTGGCTAGGACAAAAGAAAGGTACTTACAGTTCACCTAGTGCTGGTCCAAACGATGTGTATTAAGCCCCGCACTCTACTACTGACGTTTTTCAAAACATTGAAGCATCATTCACTTTGCATAAGTGACACAACAAGAGTTGTTTTTTACTTGAAACAAAAAATAACTAATTCATATTTATTATATTTCAAAGAGAATTTTAGTGTATTTTACGACCCATGACCTTCAAGGTAAACCCAAACTCCACATTGTCAGAATGTTGGCTGACGATATTTCGTAGGCGAAAGCCCAGTAGCCCAAGCTGTCTATTTGAGAATTTATATACAAGGGCTTTTAATATAACACAGTTAATATTAAAACATTCAAATCGGTGATTTTAAAGGTAAAATTTGAAAGCAACTGAACCTAGCGCTGTTCACCATACTTTGCCAACCATTTTCCATATGAATTAATTGCTCATTCTGGCTTTGGGTTCATAATGAGCGGAAATAAAGCTGTTAAGACACCCAGAGTTCTTATGCTCTGACATGCTATAGATAATAAAACTAAGCATTATAAGTAAATAATCCCTATTTAGTTTCTTTTTATGTTCTTTACAGTTCAAATAAAAATACCATGAGATTTAACTTTTTTGTCATGGTAAACCTGTACTAATTGATTAGACTTCATTTATACACCTGTCTCTACTCTGCAGTGTGTGTGTTACTGGTTATATACAATAACAATTCTGTTACTTTTCAATTTTGCTAGAATAATTTAAACAACAATCCTATCGATTTACTGAGAAGAGTATGCAATATGCTTGGCAATGCAGCCAGTAGTTCCACCAGGGTCACATGTAGCGGTTTCTAACCCTAACGCTTAGAAAACTTATATGCAGGGGGTTAGGATCTTTGTTGTATTAACAGGGGCGGATCTAGCCTAAAATCTGACTGTAGCGGAAACTGTGACGACACCAATCCAGGGGGGTATGGGGGAAATCCCCCCGGAAAATTTTGAAATTTTAAACCCCGGAAACACCATTTCCTGCATTTTGAGCAATATTTCCAACGTATCCAACACCAAGCATGAACCAAAAATTTAGCTAGAGATTTGAACTAGCGAGAGTCAATTGATTTGTCAATGAATAGTCGATTGTGATTTGACTGCAGAAATTCCATTTCCCACTAATCTATAAACTACAGGTACTACATTATGAATTTAATAAACACCAAGCACTAGCAAAGGGCAGGCAACAGAGTTGTGTAATACTGTAAAGAACACGGCTAAAAACCATGGTTTTTAGCTCATGTGTAGTACGATAAGACTGTCCTGTGAAAGTGGAAGGCCCCCGACCACTGCACAGGCACATTGGTTAAATATATTAAATGATTTAAAAATAGTAACGCGGTCTCAGCATGTCTCAGCGACACTGACGAGTTAAATTAATCCAATTTCATCACAACAAACACAATAACGGACTCTCATTAGCATATCAAGTACTGTATATCACTAGTCCAATATGACAAACTGTTTATTATTCATGAGCTAAACGCTTACCTCACTGGCGCATGACTCGAAGATCGTCACTCCTGGCTGCGCGGGAACTGTAACTTTGTGAAGTTGCACAGATAAACACTTGCATCCTTATTTTTCTCAAATAGTCTCGTAAGACGGTTCTCACAGTGACGCTTAAGAGAAGATAATTTATCGGCCTTCTCCTCTGGAGAGTAATTTCCATCCAAGACGCGCAACAGTTCTTCCAAAACGTTGTTGAACGCCATGGTGATAGAGATCGAAAGAATGAGCCTCGCAATCTTATTATTAGATCACATCATAGTCCAAATGTAGATTGACGATCGGAAAATTTTGGCTACAGTCAACTGTAGCGGAAGTGTAGCGAAATGGAGCAAAACGTGATCAAAATCCAACATTTTGATTGGTTAGCTACAGTCAACTGTAGCGGCTACAGTCTAAATTTAGCACAACTGTAGCCATCGTAGCTTTATCGTGAACACATCGCCTCCTAGCAACGTGACCGAGAGCGCCTTGTGCGTGATGCTACAACATTTCACACCAGAAAACCTTTGCTGGCGGGCAAAACCTGCGGGTTCGTGCAGGAAAACTTGCGGGTTCGTGCACAGAAACTAATCCGCGCCGCGGGACGGTTCGTTGCACGGAAACAAACGAAAAACGAGCTAAAAACGTCGGCAGATTTAAGAAAACGATGATCGAGCTCATCGACAACTGTTTTATATTTTTGAAATTTTAATTAAATTCAAAAAATATTATTTTGCTGGAAAATCTGACTGTAGCATACGCTACAGTTGCTACAGTCTAGATCCGCCCCTCATTAATATACACAATGTTGTAGTGAATGTGGGAGACCTCGGAGTAGACAGACGATACATGCACGATCATCAAGCTCATATCCTCAAAAATTATTCTGAGTTCCCGTACAGGAATCGAACCTGTAACCTTATGAGCTTGATGATCGTCCACGTATCGTCGATCTTGGTTGTGTTGGGGTTGGTTTCAGTCCTATCTTCACATTTCGACCTTTTGGGTATGCTAAAGAGACACGACCCACATGCTACCTCCGTATTAGCCCCGCCGGCTCTACCATTATTGGTCTACCTGCTGCCACACCCTTGGGAGCTGCAACATCCCAACCATCAAACAGTGCCCTTGACAGTAATCTAAACCAATCAATCGGTAACTTAACAGCATAAAGTATGACAAATGCAGGGTGTTAGTTTACACAGCTATCTGATTGCGATATATTTTGAAGAATTTCGGCCGTGTTCTCCAGCCTTACAAACTGACGTTTGAACAAGTTGAAGTAAACATTGAGTTGTTGCAACTCATAAAAAGTTAGGTACTTTAACAGATAATTCTATCATGTGGATGAAGATGTGCTACCTCTCAAAGAAGGCCAGCCAGAAAAGGTAATTAAAATTTAAGTAGATTTTTACCGCAAGACCTTAATGTAATATTACCGTATGTACGATCATGTAGACGTATACGATCTTTCAGTAATCGTCCACGGACATGAAATTACTATATATTTTCAATTCATTATATGTAGTCATATTATATGTACGTATAATTTTGTATTTTTGATTGTTTAAACAGAAATGTTTTACCAAGATGATGTTTTGCTTGGCAGATAGGGAAGAGTTGCACACTCCTACCACATCAGAAAAGTTTGAATTGTTGAAAAATGGGCTTGGAGAGGTTTCCATTCCTACATCAGCATCCCCAAATGTTGTAAAGGACGTATGGTACGAGTATGTATATGTACACACATTAGGAGCAGAAAGTTGGCCACAAAGCCAAATAGGTTAAGGGTTGCTGCGCCCCATGCACTTATAAGAGTGAGTGGCTTAGGATGGTGTCACCTGGTGGGAAAGATAGCTAGCGAACTTTAAAAACTCCCACGTTTATTTTTTTTCTCCATATTTTATATGTAGACTTAAAGGTACATTTGACTAAGAAGTGTGAAGGCACGGCTATCGTCTACAATTAGATGTGCCTGTACTCAACTTCTTTTGTATTCAAATGACATGAAATGTGCCTTTATGAGTGCATATGCAGGGGGCATGAACACACCTGCTGCACCAATGTCTTGTGAATATGTTCTGTTTTATATAACTAACATTCAGTTCCAAAATCATTTAGAACATACCTGGCTTTACGAGATTGTGGTGGAATACAACTCCTACTCTCCAAGGAGAAACCGAGTTCAGAATTGTCAGGCATGGTGGAATATCATGAAGGAATTTTGATGTTTTGGCTCAGGCAGAGTGTACATTAGGCCCCTTCAAATAAATATTTCCGTAGTGACCAACCAGAAGTCGAGGATGATTCATGTTTGCGTTCCATTCCCACAAGTGACATGCAAGAACATCTTGAAATTTGTAGTGTACATGTAAGTAAACTGAGTGACATTATTCGAGTTGGTTTGTGCGCATGTTTATTCGATATGCTGAATCTGTCTTTTTGCAGAAATTTAGAAAATTATTTAAAGGTAGTACAATAAATCTACATGTGGCATGGAAGTTATTCAGGATAGTTATAACGAGCTAATGTACCAGCTATCTTATAATTTAGTAAATTTTCACGAAAATATTCCATATGCAGTTATCATTATTACTATTACGTTTTTGATACCGTAGTCAAGGAACAACAAAGCAGAAAATCTTGCACTGAATGAACATTTATGCAAGGCTATTGATCATACCATTTCTTCAGTTTGATGTTTATGTATAATGTAATATTTATTGTAACATTTGTATCACATGAACACAAAACCAGTGGCAGTTTAATGCACATTTCAACGTTACCTCCTGCATTGTCATCCTCTTTACTTGGAGAATGAGCGGAAAATTAGAATCCTTCTCTGGCATTTATTGTCATGCATTATGCCGAATGCATTGGGTGTCTATTACAAAATAAAATTTGCAAGAGATATAGTTATTTATAGCGAGCATTGTTCAAGCTATGTTGAAAAATCTGGTGTCGAACCTGAAGTTGCTTTCACAATTCACATGCCATTCAAACAACTGAAAAGTTGGTACAAAACCAAGCAAACATTATTGGTTGAGTGTCCGTATATGTACAAATATTTAACGTATTATCGGCAACCGGTATACTGCGACGATCCAGGAATGCTTACAGGCAATTTGCTCAACAGTGGCGCGACCATTCGTCGGAAAAATTGGAAAAAGTCAACAAAACCTTTAAACGAAAGTAAAGGATATTGCTGTGGAACAAATTGAACTTGTTACAGACCCTAATTATCGACATTAAAAAATTAAAACAAGAAAATGAAAGTTTGTTGAATGTCATCCAAAGAATTTCCCCCCAAAGAAAATTGGAAGGGGAAAACAATTTCCGAAGTTGGAAATGCCAGCAAGAACGAAAACTTAAGACTTTGGCAACAAGGATAAATGGTTCAGTGAATCGTTTGGTCTGCCTTTGGACACAGTTAACCTCCAATTTGGATAAGAAGGAGTCAAGTCATATAAATATCTCCAAAGTGGACAATAGCAGAAAATCCAGCAAATTTTGTTAATCATGGATAAATTTTGTATAGGCAGGAGGGGAGGAACTTCCTATAGGTCTTACTTAGTCAAACAATGCAACGAGGGTCTAAACAAGTTAAAAATATTAATCAGAATTTTCACATTTTACAAAATGATCCTGAGACGTCAGCCATTTTCACCGATAACCGATTTGGTATCTTTTTGCCGTAATAAAAACATTCGTGATTCCTTAGTACATAGTGCCCTTAAACAAAATACATCGGCACAGGGAACATTTTCTTGCCGCCGTTCCACCTGCTACACATCAGTACTCTGAGATTCTGATTTTCCATATATCCGAATGAAAATTTCCACAGATTTTCCATAATGATTGTCGATGTAAGCAGCCCCTTAGTAACCCCTTTGGCCTTTGAGGTAAGGTCGTCTCAGGGCCCTTAAAGAGTTGTTCTATTAGTTCTAACCGGCAAACTTTAAGGCTTTAACAATCATTGTATTTTAATAACGACAAGAATCATCTGCAGGAAGTAGATAAGGAATGGAGAGGTCACTCTATGAATCCGAAGTTAAGCGAAGATCTCACCACAGAAGAGTACTGGCAAGTTGTATTTAAAGAAAAGAAATCGACAAATGAACTTGCCAGACCAAATTTGGTGAAAGTTATCAAAGTCTTGTCCCTGCCATTCTCCAACGCAGCAGTAGAAATAAAATATTTGCTCGCGAATAGGAATTTTATGTCTTCCGTTTTGTCAGTGTTTGGAGTAGAGATTACTTCAAGTGCATACGTTATCCTAAAAAATGTCAAGTACCTTTAATTTAGTGATTACGAATTCCACAAATACTGTAAATAAGACATTATCATGGAGCGTTGAAAGACAGTAACCAGGAAGAAATGGGTCCATAAACGCGGTCTATATCTCTATCCATTGTCATTCACCTCAGTCCACGAATGAGTGAAGACGTGAAAAAATTCAATTTGTTTGTTATAACAGGTAAACTTTGTTCATTTGATCACTCCGTTTATTTTGTTTGTTTGTTTTCGTGATTTTAACAAGGCATAATTTACGATTAGTACCGTGCCGTTGTTTTGTCTTAGATAATTTTTAATAATACTGTTGTAGCGCGTATTCAATTTTCGTGCGTCGTATAACTAATTTTTCTACAATGACAGATTCACCACCAAAAGTTTTGATCTTTGGCCATTCTTTTATTCGGCGCCTTAAATCTCATTTGAATACGAACTTCGATAAACGCGCTTCAGTAGACTTTGGGCTTCACAGCAGTGCAGTGGTACATATGCATGGTGTCGGGGGTCGCACCGTTTCGAAGCTTCGGTGTCATGATTTGAATGTGGTTTCACGCATTTCCCCAGACATCGTCATTCTCGAGATAGGAACTAATGATTTGTCTCATTCAAATCCCGAGGTTGTCGGTTCGGAAATTGAAGAACTAGTCCATCTCATGTTAAACAAATTTTCAGTGCGTGTCGTTGGGGTTTGCCATGTAACTCCCCGCGACAATAATTCTAATTTCAATGCCAAGGCGTTGGTTTTAAATCAGTACGTACGTGTTGTTTTAGACAACATGTCCTCTGTTTTCTGTTGGACTCACAAGGGCTTTTCAACTCCATCTGAAACGCCGTTTTTACCCGACGGTGTCCATTTTAATCGTATTGGACAGTACAATTTGTACCGCAGCTATCGCGGGGCCATTTTGGCAGCGTTACGTGCGTTATAACTTGATTGTAACGTATTGCGTTTGAATAGCACGATAATGAATCCGCCTCAGTAGTTTATTGTTCCAATATTAGTATCCAATTGTTATTAGATAACTTCTCTAAATGTTGCTCAATATATAGCTTTACATATATTTGTATGTGGGCGCTGTCCTCGTTTTTACCTTCACCGTATTGCTCTGTCCTCACATTACTTGTTGAGGCAATTTTAAGTCCTCAAGTTTTGGTTGAGGCAATTTTAAGTCCTCAAATTTTAGTTGAGGCAATTTTAAGTCTTCAAGTTTCAGTTGAGCCAATTTTAAGTCCTCAAGTTTTAGTTGAGGCAATTTTAAGTCCTCAAGTTTTAGTTGAGGCAATTTTATCAAAATATTTTTGGCTACCCAGGACTGGTGATGTGGCGACAAGGTTTCTGTCAGCCATGCTTGATCCTGTGGAAATTCATCTACAGTTTGACTCATTCATTATTCTTAGCATTTGTCATAACTAAACAGTTTTCTTCTTAACACTTGAGTTACTTCTCTGCGACGGTCCATGTACTGTTCTTCCAAAGATTTCTCATTACAGCTATGCCACCTAAGCGATCCCAACGGCTGAAGCGAGCATCGTCAAGTGCTTTACAACCACCTACACCTCGCCGCCGCCGTCGTCCTCCAACTCCACCACAGGTTTCCTCCGAACAAAACGATCATATCGTTCAAGCTTTGCCCGATACTGCGGCCACCCAATCTTCCAGCTCTGACAACCCATTTCCACCTGGCTTGGTCCAGACGCTGGTGTCGACTGTGACTGCTGAAGTGACGAGGCAACTCTCTGCTATTTTACCTTCGATTGCCTCTGCTGCCCCTAGCCCAACGATATCGACCATTAGCCCTGAGAATACCCAGTTTCAACTGCCTGATACGTCTGGTGGATCAGCTACGATGTTGGTAAACGGGGCGGTAGCTTCGGCTCACGCGAGTATTTCAGGTGAACCGCAGTTATTTTCAACTGTTAGTTGTGTCGCACCAACACAGCTATTTCATTTGGCAAGTTTGTCCATTGACGCTCGAGTTTCGGACAAACATAAAACTAAGATTTGGAATGAGGAATTTGGTTCTTTGTTGAGCAATCCTGCCCTAGACGACAAGTACCACATCAGTATTCAAAACTCGGATGCCGGTAAACCTGTCTCTTTCTGTCTCGAACCAGCGTCAAAACCAAAAAAGATTCTAACTATCGATACCTGGTTATGCGCTTTTCATGTTTTTGTTGGTGTGTATACTCAGAAACACCCTAGAGAGGCCCCCGCCCTCATGAAATACGCGGAAACTATTCAGGACTTGGCAGCACGTGAACAGAACTGGAGGTTCTATGATGAGAACTTTCGTTTTTTGCGTCAAACCATGACAAGCCTTGTCCCCTGGGGAACTATTCACTGGGAGTTATGGCTTCGGTCGCAATATCCCCAGAATAAGAAATTTCCTGCACCCCAATTAAATAATGCTTCTCCAAGACAAGAAGTTCCTGTCCCGGTGCCCAGAGGGTACTGCTTTAAATTCCAAAAAGGAACTTTTTGCCAAGGGTGTGCCTTTAAGCACACATGTTTCAAATGTGAGGGTGCCCACAGGGCAAATCAATGTAATTTTCGTGGACCAGCAGCAAAACCATTCCCACGTTCTGATCACACCAGTGCTGCCAAGTCTTCATCTGCCGACACCAATAAAAATTAAACCTCTTGGGCAGCTCCTTTACGGATATTATCCTTCTATTATCCAATTTTTAATTTCCGGTTTTTCACATGGTTTTCCTTTACATTATAATACGGGTCAATATTTATGAAAACTGTATCTCTGAAACCATGAACTTCTGACTACAATAAATTAAATTTAAGGATATTATGTTTACATTTTCAGTGCAAACACAAACACAAATGAAAAGTTTTATATAAGCTTAAGTGTGAATAACTAACATAATTCCTGTGCTTTAATTTTTTAATTTATACTTACCAAAAAGTGATCCTATTGAATGCGAAATTTCTCTTGACCAGGTAATCAGCAACTCATAAAAACACTTCTGTTCCACAGTAGAAAAAAAGTAGGCAGTGTTTAAAATAAAGTAAAAGGTTAAATTGCCGAGAATTTAGAGGAACAAAGTACTGACGTTTCGATGAAGGGATTACAAGATTTTCTCTGTAGCCTGTATTAAACTACCATGACTCAATTGGAGTCTTTACTTCCGGCAAAGTTATTGTTGTAGCACAAAGACAACCTGAATTCAGTCCAATTCTTGTTAGTATTTATCCATGAAGCTTTACTAATTAATTTTATTTCTTCTGTAGTAATCAGACTTTCTCTGCATAATCTAGTATAGGCATTCACCATAGCTAATGTTTATTATAGTATTTTATAACTCTTTATTTGTAAATTAACACGTTCTTTCTAAAACATAGATCATTTGAAAGAATCGTTCCCATTGTGTACAATGAGCCCAAAGCACCCAATGACAGTACACAATATAGGGAGTCAAAAGAGAAGCTTTCTGAGTTTACAAAGACGGATTGCATTCCTTGGGTGATTAAATTGGGGACAAAATGTGTTCAGAATAAAACCATTGTGGATGAACAGATCGATTTTTTTAAGAAACGATGCCCTAACCTGCCACCACGAATCCACAAGCTATATGGACTCTAAGGCTATTGTGCACGAGGTAATGTACATACACCTGCAAATGTTGGTTATTGTTATAAACAAACCATATAGACCAGATACCTGTGTGGAGTATTTAGCCCAGGAAGTATTTAGCCCATGAAGGGAAATACTGTAGTTACAAATTGTTAGCGATAACATTGGATGAAGAGCAGCAAAAACACCACTGAAATACTGGTTAATACAGGGTCGCTGTATATGTGAACTTCCTTTAAAAAAAGATAGTATAGTAGGCTCAAGCTGCACTGTGCCTCAAGGTTTTCATCCCATTTAAGGCAGCACATCACTTGTATAATGTGCATGTACAGTAAGAAAGATTTTGAATGCTAAAAACCTAAGTTAATGTTCATAAAGCCTATGTCTTGTAATGTCTTGTAGATTATTGAAGAATATATGACGGAATTGGAAGAGGAAGCTTATGATATTAAATCAATTTCATACGAAGAGTACGAGAAATACTTAGACGAAGTTTTCATGCGTAAGATTATAGTGCAGTGTTCGAGTGCTGCCAAAGAACAGGCATCAGGGTTCGACAATTAGCGATGATCCCAGATAAGGTGCTTTTTCTAATTTTTAACTGCGATAAAAGCAACAACTCCGCGGCCAAGTAAATATAATAATTTTTTTGCTGATAGTGTAACGAATGTCAATTATATAACACGCACATATCAACCGAGTTCTTACTTGCACCACATGTGCACCATTTACAACGTCCAGTGCAAATGCAACTGCATGCGTATATTAGCAGATATGTGAATGACTTACTATCACATTCAATTATTATAAGTAATACCATGACTTGAGGGAAATTAGCGATTAAATTGCCCGCCGCCGAGGGAAGATTTGTTAAAGTCCGAGGGCGAAGCCCGAGGACTTTTACAAATCTTCCAGAGGCGAAGGGCAATTTAATCGCTAATTTCCCGACAAGTCATGGTATCAGTTTGTAATATTATGATCGCCGAGGAAAACTTTGAGAACCTTATCTAGCCTGTGGTTGGAGGCAGAGTCCTTTGTCTTATAAGATTCCCGTCTGGATATGATATGCAAGCGGGAAATTTAGTGGAAAACAAAGGATTTGTTTGTCTTCTAATTTTCCCTCATTCACATGCACGGGAAAATTAGTAGACAAAGAAATCCTTTGTGTTCTACTAAATTTCCCGCATGCATATTGTAGGAATGAGGGAAATTTAGAAGACAATGGCAAAATTTCCCTCTTGCATGAGCAATGAGGGAAATTAGCGATTAAATTCCCGGAGAGAACAAAAGAATCCGAGGTGATCATGGTATTAGCAACTTTATAGGTTAATTGCAGGGCTCCGAGAAACGTTTTCTGACAAATTAAACATGAATGCGCATCTCTAAGTTATCTGTTATTCGTTTTTTTGCATGTAGGAATTACAAAATGTAATGAAGAATAGTGTTTCGACAAGATTCAACGGTGACGTTCTGACTATCATGAAACAGAGGGTCGGTCCACAAGCCTCTTTTAATTTGACTAAGTTAAGGAAGACAATATCGCAGCAACCGAGCACATCAACTGAACATTCAAGTGTATTCAATGGAGTGCAGCGAAAATGTGTCAAAATTCCAAGAATAATTGTGAACAAGGATGTCATTTCTCTAATTGATAAAGGTATAATAAAACACTGCATATACTGTCTGTCTGTCATTATATAAGTTTACAAAGTAATGCATGAAGCAGTTTGATTTACAGATTTTGGATCGATGCACTTGGGAAGCCAGGAGAGCACTACAAAATTCAGAGTTACTCTTGCATATTGCCTTGAGCAACTCAGTAAGGCTTTCTTTTTTCCTCCTAATTCACGCATGAATCCGTAAGCTAATGGAGTTTTACTATTTTATAATATATTGCTTGCATCATTCGGTAAAGAAACACTAGAGTGCCTCAAAGACAAAGGGAGTGAAATGGATCAGAGTCAAAGTGACGATGAAACACTGGATCTAAGAAATAAGTTGTTCATAGAGATAGAACATAATAAATAATTAATAGACGAGAGGAAACTCTTAATTCAGAAAAGACCAAGCAGTCCATGGCCGAAGAGAGAGTGGCATCCTTACAACAAGAACTTGTACAGAACGAGAGAGAGTGGAAGGCAACAGAGAATGTATTACAGGCCACAATACAGTGCTTTCAATGAATAAAATAAGCGAGCGGCCAGAACTGTGGGGAGAGCGATTTTTGTTCTCTATTAAAACAGCACCGTTTTGTCTCTGATGAGACTGTTCATTGTAACTGTCCATTGTCATAAAATTGAAGTTCAAACTAAGTTGCTACAGCTATTACTTGTGGTTTTCATGAGATTTTGCAGGATTTCAAGCAGATATCGCTGTGACAGAACATGACATTGTCGAGGATCTCCCATTGAGAAGAATCATCTTGTTGTGGAACTTGTGCTGTGTTTGTGTCAAATTTGGTCAGGACTCATAATCATTCTGTAACTTTAAAAGGTTCTATGTCTGGCATTATTTAAAGACATATTTATATGTTTTGGTATTAGAGGTTCATTGTTGTCTTGGTTTAGATCTTACCTAACTGGCAGAAGACACAGGGTTGTGATAAATAACGTAGAGTCTGACTTTCTCCTTTCAATCTTAGGGCCGATTCTTTTTTTAATTTTCATCAATGACATGCCTAACGTAATTTCTAAAGAAACATCGTTACCCCTATTCGCTGATGACTAAGTGTTTTCGATTAGTCCTTGGTCAGGAGGATGGGGATGAGCTACAGAACGATTTGAACGAGTTATTAAAGTGGTCTTGTACATGGGGAATGGAGTTCAATGTCTCGAAGTGTAAGGTCTTGAGGGTTGCTCGTATTAAATCTGTATTTGATAGGGATTATTTTCTTGGATAAACTAAGTTGGAGCGTGTAGATGGGTACAATGCATTATCTTGCATTGTAACCAATAAGTTATTGGATTATAACCAACCCCAAAATAACAAATGTCCTAACCCCTGGCTAGCGAGTTTTCTAACCCCCCGTCCGTACAGTGACGGGGGGTTAGAAATAGTGAGAGATACCCAACCTCGTACCCAGGGTCTTCTCAGTGCCCGGAGGGAGCGCCCGTTAATGGGAGGGGAGTGGAGCGAGGGAAGAGAAGACCCTGGTAAAGGCTGGTCACGTGACTCCAAGGATATTGGATTATTTTGTAACCTGGCTTATTCTCGCTTATATCATCCGGGGGGCCGGATCGCTGTGAAAACATACCATAAACTTTTATAATTGAAAGTATAAACAGTATATGGACAATTTAAAAATATTACAATTTATTGGAAAGACCGTACGGACTGCAGACAGAAGTTGAAAGATGGTGGATTACTTCGAAAAATACGCTGATTTACTGGACATTTGTTGCTGTCATATTAAAGATAAATGATGATCAACGCCAGAACAGTTCGAAATATGCAGTTTGAATATAAAACGTCGAGACCGAAACCACACCAGAAATCTGAAATCCCTATAAATGCTTTCAACAGTCAGACTGTAAATTCGAACTGTTCTGGCATTGATCATCATTTATCTTTAATATGACAGCAACAAATGTCCAGTAAATCAATCTTTCAACTTCTGTCTGCTCTGCACTGTCTTTCTAATAAATTGTAAATGGTATCATGGTATGTTTTCAGAGCGATCCGGCCCAATAAAATAATCCAATATCCTTGGAGTCACGTGACCAGCCTTTACCAGGGTCTAGCTCTTCCCTCGCTCCACTCCCATCCCGGCGCTCCCTCCCCGGACACTGAGAAGACCCTGGATACCATGAATGTGGGACTAGTAATTGACTGTTACACGCACACGCTTACAATTGTACTATAATCCAATAATGCTAAGATAATGCCAATAATTTATTGCTTACAACGTGCGGAATTGGAATGGTGAGTTTGGGCTGAGTCCGCTGACGAAAAGGCAAAAGACCGCAGGCTCAGCGTTATCGAAACAATCGATATTTCTCGCCAGTATCGATACTTTTCTTGCAGACCTTGGTATCGACGGCATCGAATATTTGGTATCGGTATCGGCCCATCCCTATCCTGGTCAAAGCTCACAGAAAAGTAATGTTTCTCCAAGCTAATGTGTTTTGTATTTCCAGCAGTGTGCCCGAAACTTTGTAAAACCATACGACGTTACAGAATCAGCACCTGATGAAAACACAGTATTTAAGCGGCTGAAGCCATTTAACTGTGAACTTTTGGTACGACCTAAAGTTGGTGTGTCAGAGTTAGCCGCGTAAATAGAGGACCCGTTGGAAAACATCAACGAAATGACAACATCATTGGTTGACGCTAAGATGCTGAACAAGAAGCTAAAGCCGTTATTCAAGGCTTTGGGACCATTGAACTCGAAAACGGAAGGCATTCCTGCAAATAGAGAGAACGTGAAGGACATGCTCAAGTTCTTCCTTAAAGAAAATGACGAGATGGACAGTTTGGTAGAAGAAGCTTTTGTTGTTGGCTCGAATTTATTTACAATGAGTATAAATTACATAATTGCCAGATCCCTATTCCGCAATCCAGAACAGTACGCGGAGATGGTGGCAACAGGTGACCTGGGAGAAAAAGAATTTAAACTAGCTGCAACGGTGAAACAAATGAAAAAATTCTTGACAGACGTGTGTTTAGGCCATAAAAGCGAAGCTAGCGGAAGGATGGCTAAACGATCGTTAGCAGAACAACTGGACAGTAGCGAGGATGAGGCAGTCGACTAGCGATGATGAAGGAGAAGGACCATCGATGAAAAGCCAAAAAACGATCGACAACGTTCAAGAGTGGCCATCCGAAACATCTAAAGAAGAGCGGAGAAGTGCTGCAGAAGTCAAGAATAGGAAAAAGTAAAAAAAAAACCAAGGAACCAGTGATTGTTCCAGAATTGACCATTCCAGAAACAGCAGAAGTTGGACCAGTCAAAAAGGGGAAGGAACCAAGGAAAAAAAAAAAAAAAGAACAAACAAACTGTAGCACATGAATTGATTGAATGAATTTGGAAATTGGACTGAATTAATTTTGAATGTTACCACTTGTTTAATTATTTTTTGTTTTGACACTTTTTGCGTTTTGAGATGGTGTAATGTGAAATGATAGCATTAATAGATATTTATACAAAAAAGATTGGAATGTTAAATAAATGAAGGGATATTCTATATATCAAACAATTGTGTGAAAATAATATAATCCGCACCAGAGAAATAAAAATAATTTCTTCAAAATATTTTCTGAATATTTTATATTTTCTAAATAATTTCTACAAACATTGAAATAGATATTGTCATCTAAAATTGTAACATCAGAATTTCATCAACAACGGTTTTACAACAGTTTTTGTGCATTTTCATGTTAGTTAAGAATTTAATACAAATACGTTTTTCAGTTAAATTGAAAAATATGAAAGGATATTTCATAACGCAGTTAAAAACAGTGAACCACCAACAAAAACGAACGAGAACGCAACAAAATCGAAACAACGAAAAAGCGCAACGCTATGACTTAAACAAAGAGGAAGTTTACATCCTCCTTTATAGATGTCACTCAATGACATTCGGTTCAATTCATGTTTTAAGAATTAACATTTTTTCAGAAACTTACTTTCATTCCCTTGAGGCGTCCTACTCTTCTGTTCTTTTGTGAATGAAAGAGCAAGAACATCAAAAGAACAAAAGTAGTGGAAGTGCCATTATAGATGATGAAGGAAGTTTAGAAGTCGATCGAGTAAAACGGAAATAGTAGGACAAGACAAATCCAGGAAAAGGCTTCCAAAAACGGTAAAAAGACAGTGAAAAGACAATGAAATGTGCACATTTTCATTTTAGTTAATAATGAGATTCAGTTAATTTGAAAAACATGAAAAGATATATAATAACACAGTTAAAAACAATGAGCCACCAACAAACACGAACGAGAACCCAACAAAATTGAAACAACAAAACAGCGCAACGCTATGACTATAAACGAAGGGGAAGTTGCTCCGGAGCACCATGCCTAGCTATATATTCCAATTTTAGCAGGGATGGGAGGGAAATAATCACGTCAGAAATCCGTTCTTGTCCCTGTGGTAACTTTTCGGACACCTCTAGCTTAAAACTCGTAAGAGTTAAAGGATCGATAGGCCATGCTTTCGCAGTTCGTATTCATACTGAAAATCAAAATCAAGTGAGCTTTT
This sequence comes from Chrysogorgia sp. JL179-B06, assembly GCA_035772405.1. NCBI lineage: Eukaryota > Metazoa > Cnidaria > Anthozoa > Scleralcyonacea > Chrysogorgiidae > Chrysogorgia > Chrysogorgia sp. JL179-B06. The sequence continues at coordinate 505,973 of JAYKKM010000404.1, read as the reverse complement.
ACCCTTTTGTTCTACATGAGATTTCCGTTCTCATTGAGCTCACCTTAGGACACCTGCGTTATCGTTTGACAGTCGTGCCGCCCCAGCCAAACTCCCCACCTGACAGTGTCTTCGGCTCGGATCGACCGCGACAATCACAGCACAATCTTAACGCAAGCATATGCACTCTCGTGCAACTCCGCTTCACCGAATAAGTAAAAGAACGACAAGAGTAGTGGTATTTCACATTTGGTCACTCCTCCCACTTATTCTACACCTCTTGTGTTTTCTCACAGAGTCAGACTAGAGTCAAGCTCAACAGGGTCTTCTTTCCCCGCTGTTGTTGCCAAGCCCGTTCCCTTGGCTGTGGTTTCACTAGAATATGCTGCATTCTGCCGCGCATAGGCTTCCGGCAGCGGGTTTAGTGACTCATGACTACTATTCGTGGGTGAGGCTCGGTTGAAACTTATTGATGTAGTTACTCCCGCCGTTTACCCGGGTTCACTGGGCAGAAATCACATTGCGTCATCACCGATCGCCAGCCGTTGCAATGCTTTGTTTTAATTAAACAGTCGGATTCCCCTTGTCCGTTCCAGTTCTAAGACGGTTGTTAATTACATGCCGAACAGACCTGACGGTCAAAGCTGAGTCAGTCCACACGAAGACTGCACAAGAAAAGGTAAGATTAAATTTAAACTGTTTAGCTCTTTATATCCTTCAAACGTCGAACTTCACATGATTGCATTTATACTAGTATAAATGCAAATTTTTAATTTAATTTTTTTTTTTTTTCTGTAGAACATTTCTTTCTACGGCGGCCTTCGTCAGCTGGCCTTGCTGTCCTGATATTTTTAACCGATATTCAATGAACCCATGACCATTGTCATAAAAATGCTCCTAAATTAGAGATATGTCGATTAATATAGTCAGCATGTTAAATTCTAATTCTACAAGTACTATATTATGGTAGATATGTTTGGGATATCGTGCATCATTTATCACATTTAAGTATGATTATTCATTTACATGTCCTTTCATCCCAGGAGTGTTATCCCTGCTTGAAGGATACACGCTGGCAATATATTTTGCAAATATTATTTTTTGTTCTGATGTTGGGTATCTGCAAAAGGAAAAATATATCATTAAATGAATATGAATTTTATTGCATTATTAAAGTATTACTGACAATACCAAAACCTCTTTGTTAAATACTGTCTTACAGACCAGAAATTGTTATTAATGTATGTCGTTGTTGGCTCGACAGGATGCCACCCCCACCAGGTGTTTGTCAATTCAGGCCCTCTGGATGATGTATCATTGCTTCTTTTACATTCAAGTTCTACAAAATAATATATATGAACATTATTGAGTAAGATTAACAAACTGATATTGCAGTTGATTGAATTTAATTTACAGTAAAACTGGTTTACAATAATACTAAATAGAAAACATACAATTTTAGCATTAGGCGTGAACAGTTCAAATTTTCTTTTCCGATTTTGTTCTATACCACTTGTGCTATTAGTATCGGTTTTATGTGTCTCAGGCTGTTCCTACAACAATAAGATTAAGCATATCAATTTTGATGCATGAAAAAATAGCTTCTAAATTCATCAAACATCCAGTATGTCTATTTCCACTTTTGCCCATTTCTTTCAACGTTCTCATGAACAACACTTACTGGGTTGATGGCCAGTGATGATTGATTTAGTTGTTTGACAAGAAGACTTAACTTTCTTCTAGCACCAAATGACAGAACACCAATGGTTTGGAGGTCATTTTCTGTTAGTGTTGGTAATACAGCCATGTCTACTTCATTCTCTAACTAGAAATACGAATACGCAATAATCCCCTCGCTCGCCTTTTCTAACACTTCTCCCACTGCCACCCCACCCCTAGAGTTTCTTTTCCCATCCATGGTCCCCAGTGCCCAGATCGCGTATTTGTATTTGTGGTCTCTGTCGATAAGATTTTGGACGTTATCTCGGCCAATATATATTTACTCGATTTCAATTCTGAAAACAGAATTGGAATTAGCGAGTACAAATACATAACGCACGTGCCCATAATATTACGCAAACGTGTATAACCTTCGTAAAAACCCATTTATGTATAGTTCGTCAGATCACCACTCGCCAATAGCCTCCTTTGCCCAAAATCCAAATATTGTCGAATCAAACGGTTCACCCAAAACGACTTTTTACTTCCTTATAAGGAGTTGGTGCTGCCATGCTCCGCTCAAATATATATATATATATTCAGTGAGAAATGGATCCCTGCCACGGCGAAATTATCACCCTCGGATAATATATCGCACTGTATATCTAGAATTAATAAAGAAAAATAATCTCTAGGTAAAATTTCAATAAAATAAAATGAGTAGTGGCAGCAGTGGGATTCGACCCGGCACCCCATCGAAATGACTGCCACGCTACCAATTTGTAATACTTTATCCACTGTAGTTCTGGTGACATTGCTATGCTTAAGTGTTCTTTCTGCGTTTACCTAAAATTTAAATCCGTATTCCCATCATGTAATTGGTACATGGTGAGTTCTTTCTACGCTTATATTATACAATTTAAACCCGTATTCGCATCATGTAACCATTTCATTCCATCTCTAGAATTAATTAAGAAAAATCATTTACGGTAATGTTCAATAAAATAAAATAAAATGAGCAATGGCAGTGGTGAGATTCGAACCCACGCCATCGAAACGACTGGTGTCTTAAACCAGCGCCTTAGACCATGCGACCACGCTGCCAATGCATACAAAATAACAAGAATAGCACTCACATCAATGGATAACGTAAGGTGAGCTCTTTTCTACAAAGCATTAAATATCCATCCAAATTATCAACGTAAAAAATATTTCATTCAATGTATATATATACTAATTTCCTCGATAAATTATAATGAGTGGCAGCGATGGGATTCGAACCCAGCGCCTAGACGACTCGGCCGCGCTACCAATTTGTAAAAGCTTATCAACTATAGTTATCGTGACATTGCTATGCTATAGTTTAGTGTGAGTTCATGTAACTGGTACACGATGAATTCTTTATACGTTTGTATAAAATTTAAACCTGTATTCGCATCATGTAATACATTTCATTCCATCTCTAGAATTGATAAAGAAAAATAGGCTACTCATGTCATGTCATCTTGTAATAAAATAAAATAAGTAATGGCAGTGCTGGGATTCGAACCCAGCCATCGAAATGGCTGCAGCCACTATATCAATCGGTTAAATAGAATGCAGAATAGCTCATGTGACAATGCTATATGGTATACTATGACTATGAGTTCATTCTACGTTTACATAACATATAAACCCGTATTCGCATCATATATGTCAGACATTTCATTCCACATCTAGGATAATTAAGAAAGTGAAAATTTACGGTAATCGCGCAATAAAATAAAATGAGTAGTGAACGCCATCGAAATGTATGTTGCCTTAAACCAGCGCCTTAGACCAATCGGCCACGCTACCAATTTGAAAAACTTATCAACTACAGTGTACTGTAGCGTGGCAAGCATATTAACATAATATGCGCTAGCACGCGCTTGTAGCAGCTATCAGCAATGACGTAGCGTTGGAACAGTGCTTAGACGGATGCAGTATAATCAGATAAGATTATGACAAACGCTGAAACAGAGGTGGAACACTGCTAGAACGAACACGCTTAATGCATGTGCATTACCTTATATGGTAATTGCATGATCATCACGACGGCTATTAACATATATCGCGTCATATTACGTCACGTATAGGACGTACAAACACTATATAAACCCATGTACATTTATGTATATTAGTCAGTATTCACTATTCAGAAGAATATAGAAGCTTTATAATATATCCAAGTTATACCATTTGTGGTGTCTGTTTGTGATCTAACTTATGACGATGGTGCAAGCCTGAAGACTTGATCAACTGGACTTATGTTGGATATTGCACCGAATCAATAGTTTCATGGTCCAACGTTACATTGGTGGCAGCGGTGGGATACAAAAAGCCAGTTACAGTAAAAAAAAAAGTGAGCCAGGAAAAAGACCAAGACTACGAACTGTGCGTGAGTGCTTGGTTATAAATTTTGGGCTGGGGTTCTTGATACTGTGAGGCCAAAACGGGTTTGGTTCGGGTGGTGTAATTTCTTTCTGTTAGTGTTGTTCTTTTCTGTGTTCTTGTTGTAGTATTTCTATATTTTTATTGTGATTAATTACTGTAGTAAATACCTAGTTAAGCATGACATCAGAGCAAAGCACAAGTGGTTCGACGTCAAATGCGTCGCACCACAGGGTGCTTGTTATGCCGGAAGCTTTCGCAGCCGGTGATAAAGAGGATTGGGTTTCTTGGTTTAAGTACTTTAAAAATTGCGCAAAACTGAACAAATGGAGTGCCGAAGAAAAGCGTGATTTCTTAGCGGTTCGGCTCTGAGGCGATGCGCAAGAAACCTACTTGTCTTTATCGGACGCAATACAGGACGGATCGTTCGACGGTCTCGCGGAAGCTCTCTGCAATAAATTCGCACCCACGGAGCGCGTAGAATTGTATAAAGCCGAATTTCAAGCTAGGCGACACGTTCCTGGCGAAAAATTAGGCGAGCTTGCGTCTGGGTTGGGAAGAATGGCTAGGAAAGCATTTCCTGGTGCGCCGTCGGATATTCTCGATCGTTTGGCGATGGATCGCTTCATCGCATCTTTGGATAGCTCTGACCTTCGCATTCGCATAAGGGAAGGCAATCCAAAGACGCTTGATGAATGTTTAAGTCGAGCGATCCAGCTGAGGCAATTTACGAGGCAGAACTTGGCCTAAACCATGGTAAATCGTCTCAGTTCAAGCGGTTGAGAAACCTTTGTCCGAGGAATCGCGCATTGCAGAGATGCTCACCAAGCAAACGGCAGCGCTTGAAAAGGCTGTAAACTTGTTAAGCGAACGCGCTACACCTAGGGATAGTGATTACCGTAGGCAAGGTTCTAGGTTTTGGGGGAAGCCTTTGACTTGCTGGAAATGCGTTCGGGAGTGTCATTTTAGAGCTCAATGCCCCTCAAAGGATGTGCCAAAAGCCAGCGTCCGGTAAACTAGAGCGGGCTGGCGCTGTGGGTCGCGCGCCAGTCACCGTTTCATCCAAGACCCCTGAAACAAGTTCCAATGAGGGCCGGGAAGGGAGGGCAGAAGTGTTACCCAACATTTTAGGGTCGTATGGCGTCAACGAAGGCGCAAGTCTTTACGTACCCGAGTGGGTAGAAAATGTTGAGGTAGACATGCTTTTAGACACGGGTTCTGCTGTAACTCTAATACATAAGCGGCTTTTGGATAGGGTTGGTAAGGGTAAGAGGATGCCTGAAGGCCCTTGCTTAATTTCAGTCAATGGGCAGCCATTAGGAATCCTAGGAACGTGTAAGGTTAAGTTACATCTAGGGGCGAGTGATATTACTCAAGATTGCTTAATTGGTGTTGATTTCTTGGCTAAGTATAATTGCGTGATTAATTTTGAGAATGGTTCGGTTAAGGCTGGAAATAGGGATATCTCTATGGGGTGCGGACGTGAGGAAGGTGTGACATGTGGTCGGGTTAGTTTGGCGGAGACGGTTACGGTACCGGATGGACACGAAATGTTTATGTCGGCAAATGTCGGGGCGGTTTGTGACGATGTCACGGGTGTAATAGAGCCCTGTCCAGAGTTTGTTTCTAAGCACTCAATTCTGGTGGCCCGAATAGTAGCCAAGCCAAGGGATAACCAAGTGCCTGTCAGGTTATTAAATCCTTCTCCAAATCCAGTAATATTGCACCGGAATACAAGTCTTGGGACGTTTACTCAAGTTGACATCGAGAGTAAAGAGAAACCGAATAATGGAGTTATTCACGTAAAGTCTGGTTGCGGGAAACATAAATCATCAAAATCGTCTAAAACGAATTTAACGCAGTTGTTTAATTGGGAAGATACGGACATAGACAGTTCGCAGAAATCGCAGTTAGAGGAACTTTTAAACGATTTTGAAGACGTTGTTTCGAGAGGTTCATCAGATTTGGGTCGAACAAACCGCGTTAAACATCGCATTCCTACGGGTGATTTTGCTCCTATCAAGCAGTCTCCAAGGCGAGCTCCTTTCCATCAAAAGGACGAGATGGAAAAGAACTTAAAATGCATGTTAGATGATGGCATTGTAGAACCTTAGTAAAGAAGAAAGATGGCACTGCTCGATTTTGCATAGATTATCGTCGCCTTAACGACGTAACACGAAAGGACGCTTATCCGTTGCCTAGGATAGATTCAACACTTGATGCTTTGGGTGGAGCTAAGTACTTCTCCGACCTGGGAAACGACATGGAAATGCAGACGGGTTGTCAAGGCGACCGGAAAAGGCTGCTGGTGTTCCAGAGGTGTCGGTGGTCGAGACTGTTGAAACGAAGTCGGACGGAGCATGGTGCTTTCAGTGGACACATCTGGCCATCTGGGCATTACGAAAACGTTGTCGAAAGTTCGTGAGAGATTCTATTGGCCTGGCCTACATCAGGATGTTGAAGATTGGTCGAGAAAGTGCGAAGGGTGCAACGAAAGGAAATCGTGCTCCATTGGTTAGCTGTCCACCCGGTTATCCAATCGAAAGAATTGCGATTGATATTCTTGGACCTCTTCCGGAATCTACGAATGGTAACAAGTTCATCATGGTGGTTGGTGATTACCTGTCGAAGTGGACGGAGAGTTATGCGATCCCAAACCAAGAGGCACGTACGGTTCCTCAGAAGCTGGTAGATGAGTTTGTTTGTCGTTACGGTGCGCCCGAGATCATTCACACAGATCAAGGTCGGAACTTTGAGTCTTCTCTATTTCAAGAAGTTTGTCGTCTTCTTGGAATAGAGAAGACTCGTACGGCAGCGTATCATCCGGAGGGGGATGGAATGATCGAGCGGTTTAATCGAACTTTGGAAGCAATGCTTTCGAAGTACGTGGAGAAACATCAGCGAGATTGGGACGTTCATCTTCCAAAGGTTATGATGGCTTACCGTTCCAGCATACAAGAATCAACCGGGTTCTCACCGTATTACCTAATGTTTGGACGAGAGATTAGTCTGCCAGCGGACGTAATGTTTGGAAGTACTCCTGATCAACCAGCATATACGTGTGCGTATGTTAAAGATTTACGAGAGAACCTGGAAATTGCGCATGAACTCGCTCGTGAACACTTAGGAAAGCCCAGAAACGGCAGAAGCGGTACCACGATGCACGAGGTACTGGCGAGAGTTTCGGTGTCGGCGATCGAGTTTGGTTGTTTAACTCAGCGACGAAGAAAGGTGAGTCAAGAAAGTTGAAATCACCATGGTTAGGACCCTACGTTGTTTTTGACAGAATTTCGGACGTGAACTATAGGATCGGACTTGAGAATGGTACAGGGCGAAAGAAGATTGTTCACTACAATCGACTTAAACTCTGCAGAACCCAGAACAATAACGGTAGAAAGTTGGTTGACGGACAAAGTGTTGTACGAAAACAGATGGACTATGACGACGACAGCGAGTCGTATGTTCCCGATGAAACTGACCTCATGTATTCAGATAATTCACCTGCTTTCCTACGCACAGAACCTAACCCCGAGCGTGAACCACCTGTAGTCGAAGAGCGAGCCCCACCTTTACGGCAGCGGCGTGTGGTACGACCACCAGCGTGGATGGATGATTTTGAAGTGGACTTATAATCAAACACTTCAAGACTTTAACTTTATTTGTTTTATTGCATGCTTCATTTAGAATTTATATATTTAGAAAGAACGTTTTAGCGGCATGGGGACATGCCTTCCTTTAAGAAGGGGGTGATGTAGCGTGGCAAGCATATTAACATAATATGCGCTTGTAGCAGCTATCAGCAATGACGTAGCGTTGGAACAGTGCTTAGACGGATGCAGTATAATCAGATAAGATTATGACAAACGCTGAAACAGAGCTGGAACACTGCTAGAACGAACACGCTTAATGCATGTGCATTACCTTATATGGTAATTGCGGGTGCCTAATTTTGCATGATCATCACGAAGGCTATTAACATATATCGCGTCATATTACGTCACGTATAGGACGTACTAACACTATATAAACCCATGTACATTTATGTATATTAGTCAGTATTCACTATTCAGTAGAAGATAGAAGCTTTATAATATATCCAAGTTATACTATTTGTGGTGTCTGTTTGATCTAACTTACGACGATGGTGCAAGCCTGAAGACTTAATCAACTGGACTTATGTTGGATATTGCACCGAATCAATAGTTTCATGGTCCAACGTTACATTATAGTGGAAAATATACCATTCATAGACCTATTTTTATTGAACGTGTTTCAAACCGGATAATTCTAAAAAGAATACAGTACATTGTTTCACGTTCAATCATTATGGTCATTTTAGTTGAATCTGGAAAAAGTGCTGTAATAGCTCGAATGAGAATATTCTTGTCATTGGATGTTAAATCAAGCAAATCCATCAATAAAGTCTGTTTGACATATACATGACAAGCCCGGATAAAGTGTGTAATTTTGCGCTTTGTGGGACATATACCTCAATAGTTGAGGTGACTGTCCCATGTTGCCTTGCGGTCAACCTCGGAAAACTAGCTATCGACCAGCCTGTGACAAGATAATCTTTGAGAAATTTGAGTTTCAGATTGTTATGTAACTTGGTGCTGAAACAGAGGATATATTCAAGTTTTGTATTCAGGCGAACTATTCTTGGATTTCGGTCAAGCGAGTGTACTGATGTGAGTATGAAATATATGCTTATATTTTTCACTTTATAGTTCTCATTTATGAATTGCATTTCATTGTTTAGATTGAACGTCTTAAACGAGTTTCAGTGGTGTATTCCAATTATTGAAGCCATCGTGATGTGTATTTGCGTATAAGCTTAAATGAAAAGACATGTGTTTAAAGCCTGTCGTTTAATCGATTATAATTTTTGTGTTGTAGAATCATGAAATCAATAAATAATAAGCATGTTGGATTCTTCAGATATCAGTCAGGATTCGTCATATATCGCTCATTTTCTGCCAGGTGTCAAAAAGCCCCTGCCAAGTCACACAAAGCAAAACAACATGCGTTATGAACTCGTAATGTTCTATTTTACTGTTCAAATACAATGAACTTTAGCTATATAACTCTACTGAGAAAACCTTTCTTTATTCATAGGTCATAGACCATTACTGATGAATTGATGGGTAACGAGAATTTAGGTCGCGTTCGTCCACGATTTACGCCAAGCAGAGCTTCTCTGGAAGATAGGGGGTCTTTGTTATTCGATAGTTTGTCAAGGAAAATTAAACATGCGCCGTTTTCCTCGAAAAGAGAATCTCCCGAAGTCAGAATTGAGGAAACGATACAGATTAGATGTGTACGATGGACAATATTGGTGTGGTAAAGGAATCTAAGGGGCGTTGTGTACACTGTGTTAACTCGGTTTCTGATTGGCGCTTTCTCGATTAACAAACCGAAATACAAACCAATTCCTAATCATAAAACTGACTTGGGTTGATTCTTTAATAATTTTAAATTTCGGTTGCTCATATATCGAGAAAGGGCCGTCTATTTGGAGAAAAATGGTACTCTTTAATTGCAGTCAAAATTGTATTTCATATGTGACAGTCAGCAACCATCTTTTGTTAAACGAAATAAAAACGACTTGTTATTGATATTTACATTTGTTAGAGGAGATGGTGTGAAGAATGAATATTCAACTAACCTCTGGAAATAAACTATTAAAATTTGAACACTTTGGTTTGTTTATATCAAATGTCATTCAGTTTGTTAAAAATCTGGATGTAATCTCCATTTAATCAGTCCCTTAGGACAAACGGTAATGCATTTTTATTAAAGCCCATACATAGATTATATATAATACAGATAATGCAGTTTTGGCACATCAAAGTGTACAGTGAGTAAAACCCTGTTTACATGATATGATTTGTAATTGTCATTCTAAAATATGTAATTGTTTTGCATTTACATGATTCAATGGTGAATGTAGAAAATGCCTTTCGCACATATATGGATGATCACATACAGATGAGCATCGAATATGAGAAATCATATCAAGTAGATACCAGTAAGCCTTTATGATTATTTATTTATTTAGCTTCGCCTCTTAAAAATACATAGAAGCACTGCAGGAGGGTCACCGCAACAGTTAAACACCAATTATGTGGGCCCTTTAATAACTAATAACAGCAAGTTATGGGTTCAGTGAGACTGCGAGATGTGTTGCACTTTAGGCAGACAGTTTTCAATTCCAAGTTCGATGATCATCAACATTGTAACAATAGAGCATAATTATAATGGTCTAATAGTGATTTTTTAAAGTTTCAATGATCTAGCCTTAAGTGTTCAGGGAGAGAGTTCCAATTATGTGATATGTGCTACCTTGGATATATTTTATATATATATTAAACATACTATATTAAACATACTATACATGTTCCCACATACCTGGATCTTAGATGTCATTAGTCTAAGCCAAGTACTGTGATTAGTGTTATATTGAAGGGAATTAATTAATATTTTCACGAAAACAATATGTTTTCTACCCACCAGTTCATTACAAATTGCAACTGTGGATTTCCCATGTAATATTTAAACACTGAGTGAACGTGTACTATAATCCCTAATTGTATTGCAATGTCAAATTACTTATGAGTTAATCAGTTTCACAAATATTACTCCACATGTCATTTCTTCCATCTTGATGTGCAATGGTGAACAGCATGGCTTATACTCGCACTTACTGCATTCATCAGTGGATGACTTTATATTATGGCTCTTGGCTGTATACTTCAACCTTTCATCCGACGAAGTAGATCCAGAGGTACTCAAGGTGATCTTTAGTTCTCCACACTATTTAAGGAAGAAATTAAGCTATTGTAAATTATCTATATTTTGTGCAGTCCTTGAGAATATTAGTTAGACAATATTTTCTGTTTATTTTTATGAAATGCCAAAAAATGGCCAAAGTAAACATTTCAACTGACTAAGTATGTGTAAGCTCATCAGTGTAGCTTGGAACAATCTGGATGAGTCTCTGGATCAGCAAGCTCTCTCTCTATATATATATATATATATATATCTGCCAGTCATTCGCCGGGGAAAAAGTGAAGCCAAACATGGCCGACTATGCACGTCAGATTCAGTCCTGCGCGGTTTGCAATGTCGGTTATGCAGTTGATGGACTGAGCACTGTAAATTGCATTTCCATGCACTGAAACTCAAAGATTTATTGAAAACGCATTAATTTGATGGTCTATTATTAAGATTTGATAATATAGATTAAATAACTGAGTAAACTGGAACACTCCAATCTGAATTACCATATAAAGACAAAATACTATAGTCGGTAAACATTACAATAAAAAGCAAAGTGAAAAGGTGGTGAACTGCCGAGATTTTTAGAAGCGAAATACCAGTATTTCGTTACTAAAAATCTCGGCAGGTCATCACCTTTTCACTTTGCTATATATTGAAACAGATTACAGATAATAGAAGGAATTCTGCAAAACTACACATTTATATCAAAGGTTAATCTGCTTGCAACTCAATCTACTTGTTCAGTTGTATATTTTGCTTTTTGCATGTAGACTTGTTAATTTAATACAAAATCTACTCCAAACTCTCCCACATTCACTGCAGCAGTTAACGCATTAATTGAGAGACAATTGGCACAAAATGGTTTGGTTTAAATACTTCACCAGCAATGACATTACCTTAAACTAAACAATATACCGTGCATGTACAGTGTAGATCAGATGCAGTTGTTAAAGAACAGAAGAATTGACTTGTTGATTGAATAATAACTTAAACGTTCTCCGCAGACAGGTTAGAACAAAGTAATATTTCTATTTGTGACAGAAGAGAGAACGAGAATAAAAAGAAAGCTAGCACATTTTTTATCCTCAGAATTGGAAATGGTTTCCAATTCCTCTCCAGATGTACCAAAATACAAACTTTCGAACAAAACGGACAAAGGAAAAAGTTTGTTTACACACTCGTACATACCTCTAGTTCTCCTTACGATACAATACTTTTAAGGAGCTAACTTCTTGTAAGGAGAAGGTATGTGAAACTCCTTGTGCTTTGCATAGATGGAATTAAATGACAGATGATAATAAAAATTGGAATTTAAGAAAAGATCAATGGATACCATAACCCTCACACTTTCAACAAAGAATTATCTCCTACCATTGCTAAGGACACAGAGCTATATAAACAATTTCCAGATGCGTCAGATCTAACATATTAAGATATTAAAACAAGTCATCAGAAATAAAACAGACACTAGATAACTTGATATGAAACGAGAAGTCGGTGAAGATATTAATGTATTCTATGAGAAATAATATATAAACAATCCATTCAATAAATTGTACTGTGTATCTTGGTTTTCTGCTTATGGTATACAGACACTACCAAATGATTAAACGAAGCCTTAAATAGTCATAGTGTTTAATTAACACCATAAATAGTTAACTCAAAGCACTGTTAGCCTTTGTCTTCGACACACTTCGCTGGTTGGTTCTAGTGTATAGCCGTGTAGTTTATGATAATTTTGAACGAACATCAATAGGAAAGCAAAAATAAAATGATCACCAAAGACAGATAAATATAGATAAAAATGATATAATACACTTACTTTAATAGAGCGATAGATGGCTTGCTTCTTTGCTCTCCTGTGCATGTTGTGTTATTACAAATTTGGGGCTTTGTTGTTGGGGGTTTGCTATAACCTGGGCGATGATCGAGGATCAGCATGAAATATTGTTGGTCAGCAGTCACATTAACTGGATAACATCAAGGGAATCGAGGTGAGAGGGTTGGGAAGACACTTAAGGCGAGGGGTTAGGGTTAGAAAACTCATTAGGTGGGGGGTTACAAAAGAAACACGCTTCACTGCTTCACTTCCGCGACCGTAAAGACAGCGTAGCGACCATATGGAAACCAGGCTTTAGAGATCTTGTCGACATGTCACGATAGCTGGCCGAGTATGACGTAAATGAGGTCCAAGACAACCACTCGGCTCCCGCTGAAAGCGTTAGTCACAAAAATGCTTGTTGATATAACGAGTATCACAACGATTACCAACAAGCTTGCAGTCAACCCATTGCAGATTTGTCACAATTTCGAGAAAAAATGTCACTAAACACTACCTATTTCGGCCTTTAAATTTTGTAACTTCTGCTCTCCAAAATGTCGGAAATGCCATCTCAGGTCTCAGAAATGCAAAATTTCCAGGGAGAGAATACCCCCGTATGCGAGGAAATTACTAGTGCGAAATTATGTGTGCGAAAAAAGTATGCGAGGAAATTAGGTGCATTAGCATGAAAAGCAGGCCAACGTTTCTTTACTTCTTTCAATGACCTGTCGAACTCCTCCTCTGATGTGCAATCGACAAGGCCTCCTTCTCGAGCACTGTCCAGACCCCAACCAAAGATGATGTTTGTTATTTCACGTGCAGGGTGCGGTCCAATACCAAACTCTGACAACTTCTGCTTCACGTTGTCATTGAGATGCATGTCGCACCTCAAGTGAACCGCATCTTAAATGACATTGGTCATTGCTTTCCAGATATTCTCTTCACCGTCAGTGCCAACGACAAGGACTCGTTTCGGGGCGGTATTTCACCATCGTTGGAAGGAAGAGTGTAGTAGGATGACTCTAGCTTTCTCTTGTGCAGGACGCCTGGGCCTATGCAAACGGGATGTGTGCCTTTCTGCCTTTCCAGCATTAGGTTCCAACATTGAAGGTTGCATCTACCGAAAAGACTGAGAAAAGTTCCGGGTTTGTGCAGAAGCCGGGTTTGTGCAGAAGCGTTCTACATCCAGCAGTTGTTGGTAGTTCGCCAGAAACAGTCTGTTCGTTCGGACAAACCACTCTGCGTTGTTTCCACGTTGTTGTTGTTTAGAAATCTGTAAAAGCTGAACCAGGGGATCGGTAGCTGTCTGGTTTTCTGTTAATAGGGTTGTTGCGGGCTCGGTATATTTGAACCCTGACCCATGGGTATTCTTCCGAGCTTCGAATGTTATCGATACCGCCTCTGTCGTCAATAATTGCGTGCATTATTTCTCGTGGTTTTGCCTTTTCTTTACGAATTGCCTCCACAGTGCTTGGCATCGTTCTTTTGTACACTTTTGTCAGGAAGAATTCTTGCTAGTTCCAGATGTACTGCCGTTTCTCCTTCTGTGAACACGTACTGTACGAACATGTACCTGTATGTATCTCCCTTGCCATTCACAAGATACCTTTTTAACAACGGCAATCTTGCATTGCAGTAAGATTGTATATGAACATTATACTCATCTATTGTGTCTTTCTTAAAATGTTTCCTTCCTTGATTTGTCCAAGAGCCCATGTCGTCACACTTTATGTCCCATGTATTCCTAAGCTTCCAGCAATCAACCACAAAAGCTACATTTTGAACATGGCATGGAACAACAGTGGCAATTCTGCTATCATCAATACAGCCGAGAAGTTCTCGATCAACGTCCTTTGTTGGCATTCCGTGTCACACCCGATTAAAAAACGGGTAAATTCCTGTCACTGTTGTAAAATATTGGGTCGCATATTTCCGCTAGGTGAGAGGTCACACTCAATATCACCATCACTATCACTGCTGTCGTTAATGGGGATCGGGCTTTTTTTTTGAATTGAAACAACTAAAAATGTAATGACACCCATAAGTGAGATTATAATATACTCATGTAGAGCAAGCTCATGCCGACATGCTCATGGGGAATTTCACAGCTTCATGCCTATGCAAGTTGCAAGGCATGGATCGTATAGCGGTCGAAACGCAGTCTATGACAGATGCATGTACTTTGAAATATTATACTTTATTCTATGCATCTCAACAAGTCAACAACTAAGGTTTTAAAGAGACAGTTGACCAATCAGTCTCAGTTAGTTTTGATAATAAAACCTAAACTGACTGCTGTTAACTTCATATTGCGCAAGTGTCTTGGTTTATTTTTTAAACACATGACTAGTGGAGATGGCCTTACTTTTCAAGGACATACTACATGCATTTTAAGTCTAGTTTTCATTTGGTCGCTACTCGCTATTGTGTCAAAATGATCGATGTAATATAGTGTGGATCTATCTCTGTAATCAGTAAAGACAACATACATCAAGACTATATCATATCGGCCACCGTGACTTAGTTGCGACCAAATGGAAACCAGGCGTTGCTGCCCCACATGTATATGCAGCGTTAATATACGATCACTAGCTGATAAAAAAGGAAAAATAAATTGTCTTTGGAAACTCTTCACCTTCTAAACTGCAGTCACGGCTTGTTGCATTGCTACCATTGCTGCGTTCATCCTGTTCTTGAAACTGAAATACGTCCTCGCAGTTGCCAGTCAAGTCTAACGTTGGCGTCCATTTCTTTTGTGGATGTACACTACAAAATGATGAAAGACGAAAAAATACAGATTTAATAAAGACAAAGAAAAAGTCATTTCATACATAATGGAGAGGGAAAATATTGAGTGATCGACAGTGTGACGGCTTGAAAGTGTAATTAATAATTTGTGCACGACTATTTAATCATTGGCGCTAGTGTATTTATGTACGATATGCTCGAAGCCTATAGGAGTACGCCACATCCAGGCACGAAAACCACGCCGTACGAACTATTAATGAACCGAAGGGTAAGAACCACGCTAGACCATTTCCCTGTAGAGACATCACGTAAAGATGACGCTGTAAAACACAACGACAGAGAGAGCGAAGAGAGACCACCCTAACAAAAAAAAGTCTATAGGCATGTCTATAGGCAAACTATAGGAAACCTATAGGCTTCTATAGGAAATTGGAACATTTTCTATAGGCGACCTATAATGAAACCTATTTAACAATTAGTCACCAAAGTCGAGGTGATTATCGGTGAATATTTACCGAGCCGCATAGGTAAATATCACCGATAATCACCGAGACTGAGGTGACTAATTGTTTTAGTAGAAATTCACAGGTGACTATCAGAGAGAAACAACTGAAAGAAAGCAAGGGTAAATGTTTTAATTATTTTATTTGTTATTTCTGGAAGTCGCGCATCGTGAGATCACATGATTGTAATCAACATTCAACAGAATATTAAAACGAACAACATACGAACGTGCTATACTGTTGCAAGTGGAGGCCAAAATGTGAGCGATTTTGCTGTCAGATCAAGCAGAACTACCGAGTGTAAGACTGAGTTAAAGATTGAGTTAACATAAACGAGCAACTGTTGAAAGATCCAGACGGAACTTGTTTTTGCTTGGTTATGTACATCACTTTTGTCCAGCTCAAAGTTCCCTTGTCAATCAGAATTTTTTACCAGGTAAAGCAATGACTTTTTCAGCAGATTTGGTTTGTTTTTTCTTGGCCGATTTCCAACGTAGATGGAGATACAGAACCTTGCTGTTTCGAGTAAAACTCGGGGATAATTCTGTGTATCAGCATTCTGTCTCGTACAATTTTTGGATATAGTTTCATGGCTGTCAATGTTTTTTCTGAACCGTATCACCGCTATTTTTCCTTCACTGACGGAGCTGCTTGAGGTAGGAACTAAAACTTTGTGTTTTATTAGCCTCATTGAATAAGTAACACTGTCACAGATTGAAATGTGTTTGTTGTACGGAGGATGACGGTCAAGACTGCAGCTCGGACTGACAACAACTGACTTGTTTTTTGTTAAAACTGCCATCTTTTTTCGGGCAGAAACGTAAAATATTGAAAAGCATTTGTTTATATCTTCGACAACCATGCTAATAAGCTTTCAAATATTGTCTTAATGTTTGTTGTTCAAAGTATTCTGTTAAATAAAGTTTTTTTCACAAAATTACTTGTTGTTTTGATCGTGTCGCCGATTGCCGTCGACACCACCACCAAGAGTTTATAGCTATGAAATTAGGAAAATTATTATATCTTACCTCGAAAACGTTTAACTCTATATTTAGTTGTTTCTTTAGTTTGTTTTTGAATAGTATTTTCTTTAGTTTTATTCGCTTTTTCGTACGTAATATCGATAAATCGAAAAGCCGCCATTTTTAAATCGCTGAAAATGTTATAGTCACCTCGCGCGAGGTGACTATCACAAAATAGGCTTTCGACCAATCACGGCACGAGAAACTCTATAGTCACCTGTCAATTTCTACTAATAGCCTATAGACACCTATAGGCTTCTATAGGAAATTGGAACATTGCCTATAGGCGCCTATAGACTTTTCCTGTAAGGGATGCACAAACGAACGAAGAAGTACAAGCTGAAAACCGGTGATGCAGTTATTGTCAAGCAGGAGAAGAAGAAGAAAGGACAGACACCATACGAACCGTATGTTTATATATCGTCACCAGAATCAAAGATTCAATGGTCATCGCCAAGAGAATTAAAGATGAGAAAACCAAATGTAGAGATATATCAAGATTCAAGCTGCTAAGGACCCTGTAATATCCAACAGCAGTAGACCAACATATCGAAGGTTCAAAATATTTCCTCTGGTAAAACATTTCCTCTGGATCTTAATCCACTTTTAAAGGAGTTAGTTACGTTAACAAGAGTTAGTCAAATAGCGTTATGCAAGCATAAGTTGATGAGTTAAGCCATCTTGGCTAACTTTCACTGTGTTGGGCCATTTATTTTTGATTTTATATGATTTTTTAAACTTGAAGCTTGTCCGGGCTTTCCCTGACTATTGCATTTAATGGCTTCATTATTAATATTATATTAAAAGTGCTGTTTAAAAAAGTTTGGATGTTCATCAAGTTATATGGTTGACAATTTATCCATCATATTGGGTATAGTCAAAGGGTAGGAAGGGCCCTATAGCTGTGGTGAAGGCAACCTTTCTAGGAGAAGGAAAACTCTGAATATAAACCTCCATTATGATTGTGGGAAAGGGTAGAAAGAGCTCTTAGTCTTGGTTGATAATCTTTCTGGTGATGATATCATGATAAAACACCTTGGTTCCTGCTCCCCAAAACAGGTTGGTGTTAGGAATGGTTAGAATGTAAAACTTTGCTACAAACTCATGATGATACAACTTAACAATACTAAATACCGTCTTGCTTGTCGCGCGGGTAAACAAGGAGCACGTCCCTCAGTGAGTTACCAGGCTGGGGTCGAAAAATATGTTACTGGTAAACCAGCCACTTTGAAAGCTGGGATTATCCCAGTAAGAGTTACATCACGCCCTACGGTCAAGCAGGTAACAAAAATTACAAAAAAACTCAAGCAACCTGATAAATATCAAATTTGATAAACAGAAAATGAAATGTCTTCCACGTCTACGTTTTGCTGTATGGAACGCACATTCAATCAACAAGAAATCTGCCTCCATTTGTGACTTTATAATTTCAAAGCGTATTGATGTTCTTGCGGTAGCAGATACTACCATAGCTGAAATTATCAATACCTTACAAGATTACAAGTTTCTTCATTTGCAAGATCCCATTCGAAAGGAGGTGGAGTTGGGGTATTCCTTCGCAAGGGTATCACCGTAAATAAAAATGATGTCTCAACGTTTGCATCAATGGAATATATGGATCTTTCCATATCATCGTCTCAAAAGCATATTCGCCTCATCACAGTTTATAGACCTCCTTACGACATCCATGTTCTTCAATGATTTTTTTTACGATTTTAGAAGAGTTACTTGTTGTTCCGGGTTATTTGTTAATTGCTGGGGATTTCAATTTCCATATGGATGTTGTTAATGATGATGATGCTAGTAGGTTTACGGAACTCCTGGATTCAGCAGGTTTAGAACAGAGTTACTGGTACGACTCATCGTTGTGGTCACACACTGGACCTTATTATTGATCGTCAGGAGGATAGTTTGCTGTCTACTGCCATGGAGATCGTGTCTGATTTACCTTCAGATCACAGTGCTGTTGTTTGCAGCATGGATTTTCCGAGACCCCAATCCTCTATTAATCAAAAGTTATTAATCATCGCGATTTACGTCGTATAGACTTACAGGCAAGGCGAAAAGATATCCTTGACTCGCAATTAATTTGTTCATCCGTATCTGATGTAAACACTGCTACTGAACAGTTCAATCGTGTATTGTCTGAGCTTTTGGACAAACACGCACCAAATGCTCCATGGTTTAATGATAGCTTAAGAGTTGTGAAGAAACAAAAACGACAGTTTGAGCGTAAATTTCTCTCTACACGCCTTCAGGTTCATCATCAATTGTACAAGGAACAATGTTGTATATACGCAAAGGCAATTGATTTTGCAAAAACAGATTATTATAAGGCTAAGATATCTAACTCTAATCAGAATCAGCTATTTCACATGATTGAGGGGATGTTCGGAGTAAAATCTATTTCTTTATTGCCATCACATGATTCTTCGTCTGACCTGGCTGATGCATTTAGTTGTTATTTTTCAACTAAGATTCAGTTACTTCGAGATAAACTTACTAGTACACATGGGTCAGTTAAGAAGCTATCTATAGCAGTTGACTCTCCTTGTTGTAAAAGCTCACTCAGTGAATTTACTACTGTATCTGAAAGCTTTGTCTGTAACACTATCAAACAGTACTCGTCTAAGGCCTGTGCCTTAGATCCTGTACCTACACATCTGCTCAAGGAATCTCTTGACGTGTTAGATGCCCCAATTACTGACATTATCAATTCATCTTTATCCTCAGGAGTATTTCCTCTGTCTCTTAAGAAAGGTCTCATCTGCCCATCTATTAAAAAACCTACTAGTGATAAAGAGCAATTCCCGAACTATAGACCTATTACTAACATGGCTTTCTTGTCAAAAGTATTAGAGCGGATTGCTGCCAGACAGACAACAGACTATCTTACTGAGAATAACCTCCTTGCAAAAAAATGCAATCTGCTTATAAACTCTTTCATAGCACAGAGACAGCAGTTCTGCGTGTTTTCAATGACAGCAGTTCTGCGTGTTTTCTTTACGCACTTGATGAAAATCAGGAAGTAGTGTTGGTACTGTTGGACTTATCATCTGCGTTCGACGCCATTGACCACACTGTTCTATTGGAGAGACTTAACATCGTTATAGGTTTAGTGGAACTGTACTAGCCTGGTATCGCTCATACCTTTCTGATCGGGTACAGTCAGTTATGGTAAAGAATACGCATTCCTCAAATAAACCATTGCTATATGGTGTACACTCTTAAAACGAGTGTGTTAATTTACACACACAGGTGTGTAGTAGCTACACACCTTGGACTGGTAACTACACACCATTTTTTTTAAAACATGCGTAGTGTGTTCAATAAAACACCTAGGCGTGTTAAACTACACAGTGTAATTTGACAAGGCGTGTAAAATTGCACACACTTTATGGTGTGTTGTCATAACACATCTTTTTTCAAAAGACGTAATTTTGACAGATTTAAAGTAAATAACACACCTTTGCAAATAGCACACCTTCAAAATTTTACACACCTTGGCAATTTTACACACCTTCAAATTACACATGTTAATGATTTTACACGCCTTTTCTGGTGCGTCTTCTATACATTAATATGCGACGACAAATCAATAAATTAATACTCGGCCGTTTGATTACTTTCTGTGATGAAGAATTGCATAGCCTTTGTTAACCTCTACTTAAATCTAGGACTGTTAAGTTATGTATTAACTTAGTTGAATAAGTATTTGACAATATTAGTTTTGTGTTAAGACAAAGAAGCGAAATCAGTATCAATTTGAAACGCGGGATTAAAGCAACGCGGTGCACACAGCACTTTAGTTAGACTTTCTCAAAGTCCCTCTCTTGTTCCGTTTTTGAGTGCACGACTGGACTATGACAGAGACTTGCAACAAGTCTACACTTTGATCCATGATGTTCAAGTTGTAAATCGTGCTCAATATAATTATAATAAGTATATCTTGTTCGCCCATGACACAGTTCATTGATGCGTTACTGTGGACAAATTAGAATGAATAACTTAAGCCGGATTTTCATTCACTGGGTGCAGTTCGTTTCTC